>PVHP010005053.1:0-67049 GCA_004024765.1 Zapus hudsonius
ATTTTTTTTTTCTGGTGCTAAGGACTAAACTCAGGGTCTTGTGCTTGCTAGGCAAGTGTTCATCCTCCAAGCTAAATCTCCAACCCCAACATTTCTCCTTAAATCAAAGAATGTGTTACACTAAATACATATTTTTGTTTTGTAAAATAAAAAGTTGGGGCTGGAGAGGTAGATGGCTTAGCAATTAAAGGCAAAGCTTGATGGGCTGTGTTTAATCCCCAGCACCCATGTGCCAGATGCACAGTGTCAGGAGGTCCTCGCATGCCCTCTCTCTCTCTCTCTCTCTCTCTCTCTCTCTCTCTCTCTCTCTCTCTCTCTCTCTCTTTCTCTCTGTCACTCAAATAATCAAATAGAAATATTAAGAAGGAAAGGAAAGATGAGATGAGAGTAAAGGTGGTCAGCAGGTGAGAATGGTGAGGTGAGGGAACTCTTGGAGAGTTGAATGCGGAGGCACCAGGGTCACGGACTCCTGCTCCCACCTCAAACCCGCCTCCATCCACTGCTTCCTTAAATGTGTTATAACAATAAAAAGACACATATGATCCCTATATAAAATTAATTAGGAATGGACTTAGAAGGTTTTGAAGCTATGAGTTTGTATTTTATTTATTTTTATTATTTATTTGTGTGTGTACATGTTTGTGTGTGTGTGTGTGTGCATTTGTCAGTGTGTGTGGGGAGAATGTGTGCTCACATGTGTTGATGTCAGAAAACAACTTTTTTGAGTTCTTTGCCTGTCCACCTCACTTGCGGCAGGCTTTCTCACTTTAGTCTCATTCTGCTGTTATTTTCTCAGCTCGCCATAGTCTTCCAGAAAATTCTGGTGTCTCTGCCTTCCACCTGGCCATTAGCGTTATCTCCTGGCTTTGTTTGTTTGTTTGCTTGAGGTAGGGTCTTGCTGTAGTCTAGGCTAACCTGGAATTCACTACATAGTCTCAGGGTGGCCTCAAACTCAAGACAATCTGCCTACCTCTGCCTCCCAAGTGCTGGAATTCAAGATGTGCGCCACCACTTTCTCTGGGCTTTTTCTGTGGGGTCTGGAGATGGAACTTGGGTACTGTAGCTTGAGCAGCCAGTGCCTCACCCACTGAGCCATCTCTTCAACCCACGAGTGTGTTTGTGATGCATATATTTTACAAGACTGCTTGAAACAAACACCCTTTACCTGGTCTTCCAGGAATGTCCGTGATAGATTTATTTCTAACTGTTGAGCATATATTATATGTACACACACATATGTGTTTAGTGTTTTTTAACCTAACTAATGTGGAACTGGATGGTCATGAAGTTACTTTAAGAAGCTCTGAGACATGTTTGGAAATTCGTTAGCTCAAGCAATGGAGTGCTGCTTGTGCCAACATTGCTCTGTTTACTTAACTCAAGTACCCTCAGATAGGCTGGACACATCCAGTGAGGAATTCCACTTTGTGTAATTTGTGGCTTTCCCTTTCATAGTGGCCTTGTTTCTGTTGTCAGAGTAACAGGCACACAGCAGCTTTAAACACTTGAAAGTGGGGTTTGCAAATGTCTGGCACTACCTGAATGATTTTTCTCATGTTTCTGAAATAGAATTTGGATTCCCCCCCCCCCCCCCCCGCCGCAACCCTGGGAATCAAACCCCAGCATTTGTACATGGTGGGCAAACGCTCTACACCTGCGCTACATAGAATTTGCGCTTGATACAGAATTAGGACACCGCATCATGAGATATGGTCACCGTTCCAGGACAGTGCATTTTCACCTTGTTATTGGAGTACATTGCATGGAATTATCCTCAGATGGTTACCCGGAAACTGTGTAAATACTATTCTCCACTTGTCATGAATCACTAACACTTTGTTTTTGTTTTTGTTTTTCGAGGTAGGGTCTCACTCTAGTTCAGGCTGACCTGGAATTCACTATGTAGTCTCAGGGTAGCCTTGAACTCCCTACCTCTGCCTCCCGAGTGCTGGGATTAAAGGTGTGCGCCACCACTCCCGGCCACATTTTTAATTTTAATTTTTTTTTTTTGAGACAGGGTTTCACTCTAGTCCAGGCTGACCTGGAACTCACTCTGTAGCCTCTGGCTAGCCTCACATTTACAGCGATCCTCCTACCTCAGCTTCCTTCTCGCTGGGACTAAAAAGTGCGCTATCACGAACACTAATTTTTTTTGGGGGGGTATGGAAAGAAACATTGTCTTTCATGCCATTGAACAAGTTTAATGACATTTCAACAAACCCCTATCCCTAAAGCTTTTGAGGGAAAAATCAGACAAACCATCAGCAGTAGCTAGCACAGGACAGACTTGCTATATTTCTTAGGACATAAAAGAACAAAAAGCCTCTCACCGCAAGGGAGGAAGTCTCAGGAGTTTTTTCCAACGTTGATGAAACTGCATCTGGAAATTCTGATTCTGACTGAAATTCTGTAAAAATAGTGTGTTTTTTTATTAGTGTCAAAATGACACTAATGTGACATAAAATGACGACGCTAACAAATGAAAACAGAACATTGGCATTATTAAACATCATAATATCATTATGACTCTTGTTTTGTTCTAGAATTCATTTTAATCTGGGGATATTGCTCAAAATGTGTCCTTTCATTTGATTCTTGTCAAATCATATAACTTTTGATTCTACACATTATGTTGGAGCCAAATATGAGCATGTTATTTGTAATTTAAGTAGCATATTGAATATTGCTTCCAGATTCAGTGACTTCTATACTATAAAACGAGTGGTGGAGAAGTCCATACACTGGATGCTCGGTCCGTTTCAGGATGATTGGGTCAGCTGCGTCATCCCAGTTAGCAGTTTCTCCTCTCGCATAGACTGGGGTGCGGGTGCTGCCTCCTCCTTCCTGAAGATCTATCAGTGGCCCTTAGGTTCTTCAGAAAGAAGCTTCTCTTCTTGCAAGAGTTTCAGGAGCTCTGTATTTATTTATTTGCAAGGAGAAAGAGAATGAGAATAGGCGTACCAGGGTGCTACTGGGGTATCAAACATAAGCCATTAGGCTTTGCAAGCAAACACCTTAACTGCTGAGCCATCTCTACAGCCCCGTATTTATTTTTTACTAGACTGTTTAGTAAATGCCCTAACAAGAGGACTTGAGAGGCTATCATGGGGTGTATGGGCTAGAATAAATGGTAGACTTCCTTGGCAGCACTGAGCTCCTTAAGGAATAGAGGGACTGGCTTCATCATTGCCATGGTCTCATCATTGCTGTTTGCTTCCAACTTCTCTCCTTGCTCTGCCAATTGCCCCCACAAGGTACCTTACACCTTCTCCTCCTCTCTCCCCTACCCCATTCACGGTGCTGGACAGCAAAACTGAACGCCAGCCTTTTGTACACGAGGCAAGTCCTACTGAGCTACCCAGTCCCCTGGACTTGGATCTTGTATTGATATATACAGTAGTATGACAGAGACATGAAAATGATTGCTAAGAAAGCAGACGATTTAAAAAAAATGTTTTTATTTATTTGCAAGGTTGGGGGAAGAGAAGAGAGACAGAGAGAATGGGAGAAACAGGAGCTCCAGCTTCAGCAAAGGAACTCCAGATACATGCACCCCATTGTGCATCTGGTTTTACATAGGTACTGGGGAATCAAACCAAGGTCTTCAGGCTTTGCAGGCAAGCACCTTAATTGCCGAGCCATCTCTCCAGCCATGCTTTTTTTTTTTTTTGTCTCACTCTACCTAGGCTGACCTAGAAATCACTCTGTAATCTCAGGCTGGCCTCATGAAGATCCTCCTACCTCTGCTTCCTAAATGCTGGGATTAAAGGTGTGCACCTCCACACCAGGCTCAGATGATTTAAATTTTTTTTCCCCCAAGGTAGGGTTTCACTCCAGCCCAGGCTGACTGGAATTCACTACGTAGTCTCAGGGTGGCCTTGAACTCATGGTGATCCTCCTAATATTGAGGTCCGAAGCCTGCCCCCAACACTACCTCTGCCTCCCAAGTGCTGGGATTAAAGGCGTGCGCCACCACACCCGGCTAAAAATTTTTAAAAATTATATTCAAGACCAAGCGTGGTGCTTCACGCCTTTAATCCCAGCACTCATGAGGCCACCCTGAAACTACATAGTGAATTCCAGGTCAGCCAGGGCTCTAGAGAGTCCCTACTTTGAAAAACAAACAAAAAAACCACAAAAAATTATATTCATAGTCCCCAAGACAGGCAGTACAGCCTCACACAGAACATGAAAGGAAATGCCTAAGTAAAATGACAGAGAGAGGGGAGCCATGGGTAAGAGGCTTCCTCGGAATGAATGGGCAAGTGAGGCAAACAGGTGCACAAAGTTGGGATTGGTGAGTTTGAATAGAGTAGCCTCTGGGCTATAGGGTGTATCCGCCATCTCTGTACTCATTAAGGCAGAGGGAAGTGTGGGAACTGTAACTTCCAATTAAAGGTGGTGACTGGGGGAAGTGGATTGGGAATGGCTGCTTTGCATGACAAAGTTGTACGGATGTTAGATTTGTGATCTCTAGGAAACTGGGAGAAGTGATAGGAACTGGATGGGGAGTGCCGCAGATACTCACCGCCAAGGAGCTCCAGCGTCCTTCACTCCCACCTCGCGGACGTCGTGCCCCAGTTCCTGCTTGGGCTTACTTTTGGCAGTGTGGTGGGAATGTATCTGGCTCAGAACTATGACACATCAAACCTGGCTAAAAATCTTGAAGATGTTAAAAAGGACCTGGAAGCAAAGAAGAAGCCCGTAGTTCCGGATGCCCACTCCAGCGCAGCATTCTGGAAACAGCGATTGAGGATTCTGATTCCACTGCTTTAGTACCTCACCCAAGGCTGTGGTTAACCTCTCCAGTGTCCTGTGTGTTGTGCCAGAGCAAACATGGGGCCAGACTAAAGCTACCCTTTACATGTTTCCAAAAGCCTCACCTCGTCCGATCTCCCTTCCAACAACTCCAAAGGTTCTGAGAAAACACAATCTTCAATTGTAGCTGCTCCTCCATTCTTTGGGAATCTCTATTGCCTCTTGAAAAAAAAAATATTGAAGAGTTTTCTATAACTGATCAGATACAGGTCATGCTGATTTCACAGTTGAGCTATTATAGTAATGCTTGTCTTGAGACAAGACAATTTGTTTCAAAGCAATTAAAATTATCTGAAGATGGGGGGGGGCGAGGGGGCGAGTGGTGGCACACACCTTTAATCCCAGCACTTGGGAGGCAGAGTTAGGAGGACTGCCATGAGTTTGAGGCCACCCTGAGAATACATAGAATACACAGTGAGAATACATAGGTCAGCCTGGGCTAGAGCGAGACCCTACCTCGAAAAACAAAAACCAAAAACAAACCAAAAAAAAATTAGTAGCTGGAAGCCAGTTTCTGATGAATTGTCCATTTATTTTATGTTGTTGTCAGGAATGATTCCTAATTTAACCAATAAATCATTTGCTCTTCATTTACTGAGAAACTGTAGTCAAAGAATCCTGAGGATTCTTATTCTAAGAAACTGAATTTTATCAAGTTGTACAGTTTTATTTAGTATTCATATTTTAACCATTCTTGGGACTATGGGTGCATTTGACTGGACATCACGGATGGATAAAGTGAGAAGTTGTTGGCAAAAGAAATGTCATAATTTTTCATATTAAAATATGTACTAAGAGAAATGTAGTTCAAATCCATAATAAAATCACATTAAGAAAGAAAATTCCCACTTTCTTTCCACAGTTTTAAAAAAAAGAATATAGGACCGGGCGTGGTGGCGCACGCCTTTGATCCCAGCACTCAGGAGGCAGAGATAGGAGGATTGCAGTGAGTTCGAGGCCAGCCTGAGACTACAGAGTGAATTCTAGGTCAGCCTGGGCTACAGCGAGATCTTACCTCGAAAAACAAAACAATATATATATATATATATATATATATATATATATATATGAACTATATTTAAAAAGAAATAGGGTCTGGAGAGTTGGCTGGCGGTTAAAGGTTGAGGGCTCTCAGTGGTGAAGCATTTGTCCAGCATTCTCAAAGCCATGAGCTCCATCCCCTCAGCACAAATATGTAGCAGAGGCTGGGACGGAGGAAAATGTACTTTTGGTGTCTTGGCGTTAGACAATTTTCTGATGCTTTTTGCATATCATCATACTAGACTGCCACTGATTAATTTTGAAAAATGCAAGATGTAATTAGCCCGAGGTTTTCCTTGTAGCAGCTATGATGCATGTGGAATATTTTGCTCTCTTCTGGTGCCTTGGAAGCCATCAGCTGCTTTCCCGCTGCCTTGCACCGCGTCGCTGCGGCCACTCTGCCATGAATGGAAGGCTTGTGAGGTTGATCCAGAGAGTCAGGTATGGGCCCCGACAACAAGGTTTGCCCATGGAGCAGGGTGTCTTGGTCATGTTCTCTTGCTGCTGAATGAGGGGAACTCCTGTTACACTCCAAGCAGAACTGTAGACAGTGCAAATCTGAGGTTGTGCTTGGATGCCAGTCTAAACATTCTCCACTTTATTATTGTAGGGAAGAGGGGGGGAAGGGAGGAAGGGGGAGGGAGAAGGAAAGGATAATTTGTGTACTAACTCTACTACAACGTCTCATCGCCTGGGAATGAAAAGAGCTAGTGGAATCCAAAAACTTTTCAATCTTTCTAAAAAAAAAAATAAAGGATGCTTTCATGTATGTCATTTTTTCAAAAAAGCTCTTACAGCCGGGTGTGGTGGTTCTGGTCGTTATTCGAAGCACTGGGGAGGCTGAGTAGGGGGATTGTCTTGAGTTCCAGGCCAGCCTGGGCTGCAGAGCGAGAGTACTGCACTAGAGCAAGAACCTGTCTCAAAAAACATTTGAAAATAAGCTGATGAAGAACATAGAAGATTCTGCCCTGGGCTGAGCTGCCCTGTGGTAAGCACAGGGTCCTGGGCTGCAGGAGAAGTTGCAGAGCTCTTTATCGATGGGACCACTCAGTTTCTATTTATATTGGTGACATTGAAAAACATTGCCAGATGTCCAGCACAGATCTGGATAGTACTCGTAGCTCCAAAAGTTCTCACTGTGACAGCACGCACTCATGGAAGCAAGATATTAGCAGAGCTTCTCAGACGGACATGCACAGCATTGAGGAAGGAAAAAATAAACTAGCTTTGAAAGCATTGTGAAGGAAAACTCAGATTTTTTTGGTATGCGTATGGTGTAGTATGTGATGCATGTGGATGTGTGTGCAGATGCATGTGCATGGGTGTGCACACCTGCAGAGGACATAAGACAACATCGGGCATTCTTGGCCTTATTTCCTTGAGACCAGTCTCACACTGAGCCTGGTGATCTCCAGTTTTCAGTTAGACTGGGTGACCAGTCTGTGTCTTTCTCTGGACTAGGGTCATAAGAGCTTGTGGCCATAGAGTAGTTTACTTTTATTATTATTTTAACTATTTGCAAATGAGAGAGAGAAAAGAGAGGAGGGAAGGGGAGGGAAAGGGAGGAAAAAAGAGTGGAGAGAGGAAGGAAGGGGAAGGGAGAAGCAGATAAAGAATGGACATGCAGAGCCTCCAGACCCTGCAAAGGAACTCTAGATGCATAGGCCACTTTGTGCATCTGGCTTTACATAGGTACTAGGGAATAGAACCTAAGGAATCCAACCACTGATCCATCTCTCTGGCTCCATTATTTTTTTAAATTTTTATTTTATTCATGCAGAGACACACGTGAGCGTGTGTGTGCGCGCGCACACACACACACAGAGACAGAGATAGAGAGACAGAGAGAATGTGGGCGCATCAGGGTCCTCCAGCCACTACAAATGAACTCCATATAATGTGCCACCTTGTGCATCTGGCTTACGTGGGTACTGGGGAATTGAACCCAGGTCCTTAAGCTCTGGAGGCAACTGCCTTAACCGCTGAGCCATCTCTCCAGCCCTATTATTTTATTTAATGTGGGTGTCAGGGATTGAATACTCAGATCCTCATACAAGTGCAGCAAGTACTCTTACCCACTCATCTCCTTGGTCTGAAAAAAATCCAGATTTGATTCCAGATCAATCAAGACTACCAGAAAATCCTTCCAAGGGAGAGTAGTGCCCAGCTACTCTGACCAGGAGGCTTACAAAGGAAGCAGGCAGAAACTATGAGCAGAGCTTCTGCTGCCCTTGGGTTGGGGATCTCTACTGGAAGGCAGGCACCTGACAACCCCCATCAGCACCTTTTGTGAGGAACTGGATCTGACTTGCTCAAGTGGAAAGGATTCATATCTGAGCTGTGACAGCGAGCTGAAGAGCTATCGTGACCACTTGTGCTGATTTGTTCTGTAAATGTGACAGTCCTAATTTAGTAAGAGGAAAGAACAGACACTAAAATCATGACCTATAATTATACTTATGGGATCAATTAATAAGTATGTCAGATTGTAAGCACTTTGTACTGTTATCTTTGGATATTAGATAGAAGTTGTAAAAATAAATGTAATATACTAGTCATGAGATATTCAGTAATTAAAATTAGGTGCAACTTTAACTTAAAGTACTTTATATTTCAAAAAAATTGAGTAACATTGTTATTAAAATCACTATTTTGGGGCTGGGGAGATGCTTCAGCAGTAAACAGTGTTTGCTTGCAAAGCCTGCCAGCCGGGTTTCAATTCCCTAGCCACCCTCATAAAGCCAAGAGACCCTGATGATAAAACACTTCCTGGCCACCGGAAACAAACTCTAGAGGCTTGCACCTCTTTTGTGCATCTGGCTTTAGTAGATACTGGGGAATCAAACTTAGGTTTTGCAGGCAAGCGCCTTAACCACTGGGCCATCTCTTCAGCCCTTGTGTCTTCTTAAAACCAGCTTAATTGCAAGAAAATCTTTGTTTGAAAAGATTGGAAATGGGAAAAAAAGGAAGGGAAGGAGAGGTGGAGAGAGGGCTGGTGGAAGCATCTAAGATCCAGTCTTCTTGTTCTTCTCCATGGATTTTAAATGTACACCAGCATATTGCTCTGAAGAAAGCACATTCTCAGAAAAGGGAAAGTCTGTGGAACATGCTAGCCAAGACCAGATCTCCAAAAACGGGGGTAAAGGAATAATTCTGTATAGTCACGAGTGAGCCAGTGAAGGGTCTTTAAATAGTGCAGACGCCTTAAAAATAAGGGTCTTTAAATAGTGCACATGCCTTAAGCTTAGTTTTGTATAGATGACCTCATTGAATGAAAAGGCAGTAGTTATTCTTTAAAGGTAAGGGGCCAAGGAGATGGCTTGGTGGATAAAGCACTTGTCACACAAGTTGGAGAACCCACATTCAGTCCCCAGACTTCATGGAAAAATCCGGAAGCCATGGTAGGATGCTATAACACCAGTACTGAGACACTGATGGGAAAATGGGAGTATAAGACTGGAGAATTTCCTGGAATCCAGGACATTCCCACATGCTCCATGGCACGCTGCAAACCTGCATTCACGCAATGCGGGAGCACACTGGCGCGCACACAAATAAATAAAAGTTTTAAAAAGTTAACATTGGGGGCGGGAGAGATGCACAGTGGTTAAGGCACTCACCCACAAAGCCCAACAATTCAGGTGGATTCCCCAGTACCCGTGTAAAACCAGCTGCGCAAAGTGGTGCGTGCGTCTGGAGTTCCTTTGCAGCAGCTGAGGCTTTGGTGCGCCTATTCCCGCTCTCTTCTTGAAAATAAATAAAAGTTTTATTATCTTTTAAGTTTTATTTTTTAAAGTTAACACTGATCAAAATACATTATATGCATGTATGAAATTGTCAAAAAAGAGTTAACAAGAGTGAATTTATTGAACCTAGCTTTGGGTGACTTTTTTTTTTTTTTTGGTTTTTTGAGGTAGGGTCTCTCTCTAGCTGAGGCTGACCTGGAATTCACTCTGTAGTCTCAGGGTGGCCTCGAACTCACTGCGATCCTCCTACCTCTGCAGTGGAGAGCTCTTAAAATGTGATGCGAAGCCGGGCGTGCGCCACCACGCCCGGCTGGGTGACTTTTGATATCAAGCAAGGAACAAAGTTTCAGGTTAGCAACATTTTCAGTCCAGATTATGGCAGGGATTTCTGCACATCATTGAAGGGAAGAGGAAAAACCAAACCAACCCCCCAAAAAAGAGCTCTCAGTCTCAGAAAGGAAAGAAGTTGAAAGCATCATTAAGTTAAAAGATAGTTAAAAGCCCTATCTATGAGACTTCGTACACACAAGAAAAGAGGGATGATTTAAGCAAAAGGGGAAGGAGAGGATAGAAAATAGGGAAAGGAATGGCTCAGAGCAGGAATTGGTGAACTAATGGAAACCAAGCTGCAGAGAGAGAATGGGCAAGCCAGGGCCTCCAGCCACTGCAAATGATCTCCAGACACATGAGCCATCTTGTGCATCTGGCTTTACGTGGGCACTGGGGACTTGAACTCTGTCCTACAGGCCACCAAGCCATCTCTCCAGCCGAGAAATTAAACTTCTTGATCTTAATCTTACAGATAATTGAGCCGTCCTGTTATCTAGTATCACTCGACAAGCCTTTGGTCTGACTGGATTACAGATCTGAAGCGACAGTACTTCCTCTAAATGTTTTCTCATAGTATCATATCAGAAGAAGCAGCATTCTGTGCATCAAACCACCATAGCGCAGTGGTTTCTTATGGTTATTATTTTTGCATTTGCAGAAGGTACTCCTTAAGACTTTACTCCTACTCTTTATCAATGTATACAAGGAGAATTGTTGAAGTTGTTAAAAACTCCACATTCAGAGCTCCACTTTAGTGTCACTTGTTACATCTGTCCTTGATGGCTGGGGTATCCAAGTGTTGGTGACGCATCACATTTTTAAAAAACTTTTTTTTAGGGGGGGGGTGTTTCAAGGTAGGGTCTCACTCTAGCTCAGGCTGACCTGGAATTCACTGGAGTCTCAGGCTGGCCTTGAACTCACAGCGATTCTCCTACCTCTGCCTCCCGAGTGCTGGGATTAAAGGCGTGTGCCACCACGCCCGGCTTCGCATCACATTTTAAGAGTTCTCCACTGCAGAGTCCAAGATGTTCTTTCCAGGAGAGACACGATGCTGCAACTTTCAGCACTTAAAAAAAAATCTAACCAGATAACAGTGATTTCAAGTGACATTCAAACCTTCTCCCCACCTTTAGTGGTGTTTTATTCAATTAAAGCTTAGGAGGGGGTGTAATTGTTGAGCTCCGGCTGTCACTAATAAAATAATGACCAAATTGGGCTGGGGAGATGGCTCAACCGTTAAAGGCTTTTGCTTGCAAAGCTTCAATTCACATAAATCTGGGTGCAAAAAGTAGTGCCAGCATCTGGTGTTTGCAGTGGCAAGAGGTGCACTCCCTCTACTTCCCACCACAAATCAATAAAAAAAATTAACACAACCAGTTTAACATTTAAAAACTAAATAAAATAATGACCAAATTATTCAAGGTTGTGGGGTTTTTTTTGTAATGAGTGAAGGATTCATAGTTTTTTTTGTTTGCTTTTTATTTAATTTTTTTTTGAGGTAGGGTCTTGCTCTAGCCCAGGCTGACCTAGAGTTCAGTATGTAGTCTCAGGCTGGACTTGAACTCATGGCAATCCTCCTACCTCTGCCTCCTGCATGCTGAGATCAAAGGTGTGTGTCACCATGCCCGATGGTTTTTAAAAAAATATTTATTGCCGGGCGTGGTGGCGCACACTTTTAATCCCAGCACTCGGGAGGCAGAGGGTAGGAGGATCGCCATGATTTCAAGGCCACTCTGAGACTACATAGTGAATTCCAGGTCAGCCTGGACTAGAGTGAGACCCTACCTCGAAAAACCAAAAAAAAAAAAAAAATAATTTTTTTTTTATTTGCGAGCAGAGAGAGAAGAGAGAAAGAGAATGGGCACACCAGGGCCTCCAGTTATTGCAAATGGACTCCAAATGCTTATGCCACTTTGGCCATTTGGTACTAGGGAATCAAACTTGGGTCATTAGGTTTTGCTGGCAAGTACCTTAACCACTGAGCCATCTCTCCAGCCCGTTTGTTATTTTTTTGAGATATAGTCTCGGCTATGTAGCTCACACTGGCCTCAAACTTGTGATCCTCCTGCCTCAGGCTGTGGATTGCTGGTATATGCCCTCATGCCCAGGACTGTAGTTTAAGCAGGCACCATTAACCATCTCTCCAGCCCAGGGTTCCATTTTAATACATGTAGTTCAAGTACAGGTTCCCAATGAGTTAAGAACTGAAGTTCTTGGTGAGTAACTAAGGACTTTCAGGAGTCTAGTAGTTTTTAACCCTGTTCTAAATCCTCTTTTCAAAGTGCTGGGGATGGGGAGGAATATTTTGGTTCTAGAAAAAATTTCTCTTAAAATATTTTTATTTGGAGCTGGAGAGATGGCTCAGAGGTTAAGGCACTTGCCTTTAGCGCCTAAGACCCCAGGTTCAATTCCCCAGTACCCACATTTGCCAGACCCACAACGTGGTGGCCCTGGTGCTCTCTCTCACTCGCTCTCTGCTTGAAAATGAATAAATAAAATATTTTAAAAAATATTTTTATTTGTTGAGAGGCAGAGAATGATTGGGCGTCTTACTGCTGCCAAGGAACTCCCGATGCACGCACTGCTTTGTGCATCTGGTTTTATGTGGGCACTGGGGAATTGAACCCTGGCTGATCAGAGATTTGCAACCAAGTGCCTTTAACCACTTAGACATCTCCCCAGCCCTAGAAAAAAAAAATCTCTTTAGAAAAATCTCCTCTTTCCCTAGCAAACCTCTTTTCAAGCCTGAGGGCTTCTAACCCCTGCCAATTCCGTTCCTTCTTAGGTTGTGTGTTTTATTAAACAATGCATATTGCTCGTTTGCACCGGGGACATCTGAATTTGTATGTGGAAGCAATACTGCCACCTGGCCAACAGCGTCAGGAGACCTGAGTTTGTAAGATGCATCCCGATTCCAGAGATTTAAATGTGGGAAAAAGAAAATGTGCCCAGGCTGAAATACGTCGTCAGTGTTGCTGGGAAAACGTGTGACAGGTTTTCTTCGCTAATTCCAAAGCTGGGATGTGGAGAGTGGTCACCTTAAGAGAAATCTCTTATTTATTAGTGTGTTAAAAAAAAATCTAGGGACTGAGGGTATATATAGCTCAGGGGTGAAGCGCTTGCCAGGCTTGTGTGAGTTGCTTGCACGGGTCCCCAGCAAGACAGTCAAAACGCAGAGCAGCTCATTCTAAAGCCACCAAGATTATTATCATCATGTTTACCAGAAAAAAAAAACACAGCTCTTTAGCTGGGTGCAGTGGTGCACCCTTGTAATTCCAACTCTCCGAAAACCGAGACAAGAGGTATAGGAGTTCGAGGCCAACCTAGGCTACATAGAAGAACCCCTCAAAAAAAAAAAAAAAAAAAAAAAAAAAAAAAGCTTCCCAGCGGAGGCTCTCTGTATTTTAAGATAATGTTTCTTTTCCTAATCACAGATCGCAGTTATCTTTAGTAGTGTGATTGATTTAGGTTCGCGTCCCCCAGGACTCTTCAACTGCTTGTTTTTGTTTTACCCACCACTGGTTAGGAGGTAAAGCATACATGTAGCCGAGTGGCCAACAGATATCTGTTAATTTCCTAACTCTTTCCTGTGCAGCGCAGGGCTCTGCAGACCATCCTCTCTCCTTTCCAGTAGCCTTTTTTTTGTCTTTGGTCAAAGGGGGGCTGGTGGGATTCATTTTACGTTTGCTTAGGGGTGAAAAGCCGGAGAGCCACGTTCAATCCCAGGCATCGAGTTACAGGTCTCTGCAAAGGGACGATCTTTGGGAAGCGGGACCTGGCCGCGGCGGGCGGGCTCGGGGGGCTCTCGGTTAACCCCTTCCGCGCCGCTTTCTCGTCCGCACTCACAGGTTGCTCGGCCCTGGTAAGCCATCTTTTCCTGTGGCCACCATCCCCACCATCATCCTTATTTTTTCGGCGTGCTGCAGCCGTGGGCCGGAGTCTCGGAGGCTCCGGGCTGCGCAGCGAGCTCCCCCCGGCTCGCCGGGGGCGGGGCGGGGCGGAAGTGCGCGCGGGGAGGACGCGGAGGAAGGGGCTCGGGTGGGCGGGCTCGTGCGTCACGAGGGGCCCTGTTTTCGCACCTTGGCTGACGTCAAGCCCGCAGTGGGGCTGCGGCGGGCGCCCTGGCCAGCCCGAGCCGGCCAGAGCCCAGTCGTGCCTCGGAGCCCGCGTCTACGGAGACGCGCTCCGGCTCGGCTCGGCGGCTCCGGGCGCGGCCTCGGGGAGCCGCGGCTGCGGGCGGGCAGCGCGCACGGCGCAGGGCGCACCGCGCACCGGACGGCTCGGGAGCCCCGGCGGAGCGGCGGAGCGGAATCGGCGGGGAACGGCGTCCCGGCCGGCCGGCCGGCCCGTCCGCGGTCCCGCAGCGTGGCCTCGGGAGGAATCCAGGCGGCCTCCGCGGAGGTGAGTGCCGTGCCGCGGCGGGACGGACGGAGGGACGGAGGGACGGACGGTCCGCTCGGCTCCCGCGCTCCGTCCGCGACGGGCCGCCGAGGTTCCCCCCGCGGAGGGTCCCCGCGACGCCGCGCTTCCCCGTGGGCGCCCGCCGGCTCGTGCGCGCGTGGAGCAACAGTTGTGCGCGCCGATCGGACCGCGCGCGCCGGGACCTCCGGGCCCGGGACCCCCGAACCGCACCGGGTTTTGTCCCCAGATGTGACCGTCTCCACGTGCGCTCCGCCGCAGTTGCGTCCTGGGTGGGGGGGCCGCATCCTCCGGGTCTGTGAATTTCGGGTGAATTACTCACTTTATTTCATTTTTTGGACCGTGCGTCAGTTCCTAGACGTGCTTTGGTACTTGTTGAACGGGAGCGGGCTGCTCTCCGGGTCTCGGGGACTTTTCTCGCTGTCGTTTGAAATCAAAGCCTAGAAGGCTTCGGAAGAAACTCGTGAAAGATCTGATTACGTATCACTGCAGTAGCCAGCCCATTGGCTGGGAGAACCCTGAATTCAGGGTAGCAACCGGTTTCTAGAAAATAGTGTTTTTACTCTGCCTAATAGTTCGGGGCACTGTTATTCACCCTGAAATTTTCAACCACGTAATAAATTGTGAAATTAATGGTTCATAACGCACTTAAAAATGAGATGAGAGCGTAGAACATGCCAGAATACGTAGTTTAAGGGTATTGTGTTTTTTTTTTTTGAACGCTCCCCTTTTTAACTGCGTGCGTGTATGAGTGCGTGTTGGGTTGTCATGCAATAATGGTATTGCTTCCTATGGTCTCATGCTAAATAAAAATTTGAAGTCACCAAAGTAGTCAATTCTCGGAATAATGATGCAATTAAACTAACCATTAGTTCCGTCTTTTTGGAATCAGTGACTTTGTTTTATTACACCAAAATTTGGTTCCTAATTATTTGTTTTCATTTAATCGCTACGTCCACTAGAATTTCTAAAAATACAGAAACGTTTTTATGAAAATTGAAGGGTTGAAGCATCATTTGCTGACATTGACCAGCTACTCTGGAAGATAAACCTCCTAACTGTCTAAATCTGTTTTGCCTCCTGTCTTAAGGTGGTTTGCTATTTAGATGAGACGACACATAGAAGCTGTTGACAGAGTGCCTGGCTCAGATTAAGTGCTCACGGTTAGCTATTATTATTTTATTAGGACCCAATGGAGGTGTCCAGGATGCTTGTCGCCACCCCGCCACCCGGAAGCCAGCATAGTGTGGATAATCCAAAAGGAAAAAAAAAAGCAAAGGTGAAAATTAGTTGATAGTGTTCTCTGAAGGAACGGACATCAATTAAAATGGTCTTTCTATGTCGTTTGGCCATTGTCTGGTAACCGCATACTGCTAGATGGGTAATTTAGATTGTGTCTTTTTTCTTTTTCTCTTTTTTATTTAGTAGTCTAGGTTGACCTCAAACTCGTGACTCCAGTGTCAGTCTCCCAAGTGCAACTCAGATTGTCTATCAAAAATGTTGGAAACAAAACAAAACAAACAAACAAACAAAAAAACACCTCGGGTATCTTTTATTGTCTTTTCTTATTTTTCCATTACATTGATATTGCTTTTGTCATGCAATTGAAAAATATTTCCCATGAGGATTCTGGAATGTGTCAGCTTATTACAGTGCCACATCAGCTTGAAAAACGCACGTCAACTCCAAACCACCTCAACAGTATTTTTATGTCTGTCTCTTTACCCAGTACACATCTCCGATGTGCAAGAAATCATTCTTAACAAAATAGAAAAGCATTTCAAACAATTCAGGTATCTGTTCACCGCCTGGATTGGCTTACACAGTTTTTAATGTTACAAGATCCAATGAAGTAGTGTGAACATTGTCATTTAAAATAGAATTATAATTTTTATGAAAATTAAATTGAATACTTTGGATTCAAAAAAAGGCTTTTCTCATAAACTTTAATGGATGTGACGGACAGCTGTAAGGGGTTTGTTTGGAGAAGTCGTCAGCAGTAATGTCTAGGCTTTGGCAAGGTTTAGTTCGTGTACTGCGCTAGAGCAGTGCGGAGGGAAACTTCTCGAGAGTGACTGTTTATGTGGTTTGTGAAAAGGCATGACTTGGAACTCTTAGTTTGTCTGCAAAGTACTATGCAAGCCATAGCGAAGCTGAAAATCTAAACCTAATTTTAAACATGCGTACATTTATGTGTTTAAAATGTCAACATTATTTGCAAATGTGTTTTAAAAATTATTGAGTCATCAAGCACTGGTGCTTATCTTGTTGGATAAGAGGGGTTTTTATCTTACATTGATAAAATGACTCAGCAGTCGTTAAACATTCTGCGTGGGAATTACATGCAGTTTCATGGAAAGGCGCTTACCTCATGTGGTTAAGGAAGGGAATAGAGTGGAATGTACAGTACCATTTTATTTAAAAAAAAGGACAAATGGTGAATGCAGGATGACAGCTGATATTTACATTGGTTATTTCTTGGTTTTTACAATTTTATTATAGTTATATGTCTTAAAGGTCATTTTTCAGGAAAAAATTAAAATGGGTATTTTCCTTTTATCAACCTACAAAGAGACTGTAAGGAATATTGACTGTTTGAATTTGGGTATTTTGAATATTAACTAATTATCCAGTATCTTAGGAAATGGTGTTAAGTAATTTAACAGTTAACATTCCTTACTCTTTGAAAAGCTGCTTTGAGTAAGAGGGAACATTTACTCTAGAATTCCCTTAACCTATTGAATATACCTCTTCCCCTCAAAAAATTTTACACTCTAAAGATTCCTTAGTCTGCTGTTGAACCAGCCATGGCAAACCTGAGCTTGCTTTTCTCACTGCCTCTTACTCAAATGAAACCCTGGATTGAGCTGACCCTATGGAAATTTATTATCTCCAAATTACTCATGCCTACTTGATTGATTGTCTTTTCCTAACCCCCGTGTGAGCAAATTCTACCCATTTTCCAAATTTTATTAAACTCTTTGGCTCTTCAGCTAAACCTGTATGTGGCAAAAAAAAAACCCCAAAACAAACAAAAAGCCATTATCACGTCATTATTATTAATTATTACTGCAAGCACCAGTGGTGCCCCATTAGAGCCTCCTGCAACTTTTAGGCAAAGGTTCTCCCACTGAGCTGTACCCTAAGCCCCTCACATGTTGTTTGTACCTACGCAGGTCTCAGATACCACTTCACACTTGTGCATTGGTTTTCTAGCTCCATTTTACACTTCTTGATGACAAGAAAGCTTTGTATTGTTTTGATCCCATAAAGTTCCTAGTACAGAGCGCTGCAAAGAGCACGTGCCTAACAAGTACACTTTAAATTTTTTTTCATATTTTACAATTAAAATTTTTATTGATAATTTTTGTTTATATATTTTTAAAATTTAAATTTTTTACTTGGCTTATAGAAATTTAGGTATCATTCACTCTGGTGTTTTCAAACACAATTTTTTTGTTGTTGTTGATTACTATCCCCGTCCCCCTCTCCCTGCTATTCAGTAGGACAGAAAAATGCAATTTTCAGGAAAATGGATGGACGTGGAAAGAATCATATTAAGTGAAGTGCCTCAGACTCAGTAAAGATCAAAACCACACATTCTGTCTGCTAAGTGGGTCTTATATATCTATAAGTGTGTCTGTATAGGAGGCAAATGTGGACAGAACTTATAACAGGTATACTTTGAGTAAGGAGCAGAATCACTGGCTTCGAGACTAAGTGTTGGAATTTTTCCTTTTAGTCAGTGGTCCTGGATACTGGTCAACACTTTGCCCTTAATGAAGAGGAACAAAAAAAGCCTGATCGGTCTGCTTAATTGCCCACGGGTACAGACAAATGGTAAAGAATTGACAGAAGTTTTCATTAAAATAATATGGTAGCTGTAAGTTGGGTCGTTAGTCCAGGACCCAGACTTAATTTCATGTATGTATTTCTTTTGTTTCTCATGACGCTTATCTGGTTTGAGAGCATTTTGTCCTTAACTTGCGCTGAGGTACAGCCGTGCCTCTCGTTCTTTTGCAGCTACTGTTCCTGGAACCCAGAGGTGTGAAGTGCTGGTTGGGCCACATGGCCGCCAGCCATGTTGTGATGTTCAGTGAGTGCTAGGATGTAAAGTGCTTTGTGCTCCAGAGTTAGTAATTTCTTCTTTTATTGGGAATAATTGTGTCACTTCCAACTTCAATATGACTGGGGATGCTTGTTTGGTCAATTGTAGACACTTGAGGGACTTAAAATTTAAAAATTGTTTATTTTAATTTGCAGATGTTCACCAGGACTCATACAGCTGAAATGATTGCTCTGTTCTGCTAAAGGTAAATTGTTACTTTATTAAAATAAATCAGGTTCTAGTCGAATTCACTTTGTATAAAAAGACCCCTTCACTCCTGCAAAATAGTCTGAACCTAGTAGTAGTAGTGGTTCATAGGAATGGACGTTTTAATTGTACACCACATAGACACATGCCTGGGCCCTCCCTCTACTCCAGGGAGATTGGATTTGGTAAGTTTTAGGTGAGATTCTGTCATGTGAAATTTGAAAACTGCCAACACATGTTTCTGATTTGTTATAACTCTTTGTGGCAAGAAAAATCAAAATTCCTTAGATAGGGATTGAAGTTCATGAGGTTTGGAATCTAGTATTTTTGGGTGTGATGTTAGACTCATTTTATTTTGCCTTGAATTCAATGAATGTTTTAGTTTTATATGCAAGAAATCGTTAAAATGTTATATGACTTCTAAAAAATTTAGATATAAGTTTTAGGGTTTTTTTAATCTGTCAGTTGCTTTGTCTATAAATATAACTGATAAGCTTTGTTTCATTTTCTGACTTTAGATTTAGAAGCGAACTAAATAAATGGGGGAAGAGCTAGTTTTAAGTAATTTCATATATATATATATATTATTTCAGATGCTGGTTTAATTGATTTATTTTCCCCTTAAGTGTGGGAAGTCAGAAAATCAAAGGTTCTCAATAAAAATTGATAGGTAAGTTCATGTTACGATGGTACTTAGACTTGGTGAAGCTTTTGTATTCTCATTTGATTGGTTTTAATAATTAAGCCTTTTTATATTGCAGGACACTCTTATTTGGAAGCACTAATGTAACAGAGGCAGGCTTAGTGACACAGGACTGCAGTCCCGTGCTTGGGAGGCTGAGGATTAGCAGGTCGAGGGCAGCCTAGGCTATATAAAGAGACCGTTTCAATCCCCTCTTCCCCAGTACTCATACCACATTATAGGTGATTCTGTTGCATATTTTCTGACATTGATTGCTCACAATAATTAGAACAAAAACTTGGAAAAATGATCTGCAAAAAGCTCCTGTGGTGGCACACACTTGCCTTTAATCCCTGCTGCACTTGTGAGCCAGAGGTAGGAAGGTGGCTGTGGGCTTGAGTCTATAGAGCTTGGAACTACAGAGCAAGTTCCAGGGCTAGAGTGAGACCCTACATCAAAAACAAGCAAACAAAAAATATACACAACGGGGCTGGAGAGATGGCTCAGTGGTTAAGGCGTCTGCCTGCAAAGCAGGACGGAGTTGGATTCCCCAGGACCTATTTAAAGCCAGATGCACAAGGTGGCGCATGTGTCTGGAGTTGTTTGCAGTAGCTTGAGGCCCTGGTGTGCCCATTCTCTCTTTTTCTGTCTGCCTCTTTCTCACATTCTTTCTCAAATAAATAAAATATTAAAATTTTTAAAAAATGATTTGCAGTTCTATGTTTAGTTTAAGAAAGAACAGGAACACTGCTTTGAGTTTAGCCCTTTACTTACACTGTGACTGAAACACACACACACACACACACACACACACACACACACACACACACACACACGTTGACAGTGTCAGCTAGTTGGCTGTGTGTCAGAATTACCTAGGGGATCTTTTTAAAATTCTGAAACCTAGGCTCAACTCAGAATTCCAAGTAATTGACTACCATCAGCTGGTTTAGGGTACTGCAGGGTTGTAGTTTCAGGCTGGTAGAAGCTTAAAAACCTCAAAGGACTAGTGAGAAAAATTCCCAGTATTTATGTGGCTCCTATGTGTTAGAAAAGTCTTATGGTAGCCAGGCGTGGTGACGCACGCCTTTAATCCCAGCACTCTGGAGGCAGAGGTAGGAGGATCACCATGAGTTCAAGGCCACCCTGAGACTACATAGTGAATTCCAGGTCAGCCTGGGCTAGAGCGAGACCCTACCTCGAAAAACCAAAAAAAAAAAAAAAAAAAAAAAGAAAAGTCTTATGGTTCAGGGGTTAACTTAATTGCTCCTCAGGTTTTTAGCAAATTTGCTAAATTTCTTTTGTGAGTTAAGCAGAAATTGCCATATCATCGTAATAGAGAATTGGATGTTGTTAATTTTAAGAGCGTTCAAATAATCTGGAACTATTTTTATAGAAACATGGAATCCATGTTTCCATGCACTGTGTAACCGTGAATGTATTATAGTGATGTCTGAGAAGTCATTTGTCTTTAGAAATCCAGTATTTCTTTTTTTAAAAAATATTTTATTTATTAATTTTCAAGCAGAGAGAGAGAGGGGGGGAGAATGCACCAAGACCACTACCTTGTGGGTCTGGCTTATGTGGGTCCTGGGGAATTGAACCCAGGGCCTTAGGCACTGGAGGCAAGTGCCTTAACCTCTGAGCAATCTCTCCAGCCCCCAGTATTGCTTTCTTCCCAAATCAATTCCTAATAACTCACAAGTTATCAGAAATTGATCAATGCAATCATCTTCACATCCTGGCTTCAGTCTGTTGTATGTCTTTTTCTAAGTACTGTTAGAAATGGATGTGGGTAGAAGCTGGGCATGGAGGTGATTTTTCAGACCAATCTGGGGTACATAGCAAGTTCCAGGTCAGCCTGACTATATATATAAAATGAGCCCTCTCTGAGCAAACAAAAATAAGTGGGATTTTGAGCTATTATTTGCACTTCTATTTTTTGCAGTTCGTATTCAAGGTCAACTGGTCTTCGGACTCTGACAGGTCAAGATGCCCAAGGGCTACGGCTACTGCAGCTACTGTCGGGTGCCTTATGCTAACCTGGACCAGGTGAGAGGCCCGCTGACTGCCCACACGTCAGAGCACCTTGCATTGTATTGATTCCATTCACTCATTGAATGTGGCATTTTCAGAACTTACTAGCCTGCAAAGTTTCTAAGAATATGATAAAATTTCTTTTTACATGGGGTTACAATATAAGTAGTCATAGTAATAATATGTTAGGTTATGATTAACTTTCTGAGGAAAATAAAACAGAGGAGGGAGTACTATTTTAAGTAGTGGCCAGGTAAGTAAAGGGATTTTTTTCAGAGACTTTTTTTTCAATTAAAAAAATTTTTTTTTTTAATTTTTGAGGCAGGATCACACTCTAGGCTAGGCTGACAGAACTTACTCTAGCTCAGGCTGCCCTTGAACTCATGGTGACCCTCCTACCTCAGTTTCTGAGTGATGGGATTAAAGGAGTGTGCCACTGGGCCCTGACTGAAGTGACTTTTTAGTTAGATTTGAAAGAAGTCCAGTGGCAGGTTTACAAGTCTTTGGTGCAAGAGTTTGCAGGTAGGAGAGTGTATGTCAGGAGGCCAGTGTGACTGTGGAGGGGTGGAGAGAAGGCTGTGAGGACTAGCGAAGGAAGAGTTAGTCTTTAACACCTTGCAGTTTAAGGGGTAAGAAGGTTGACTTTTACCCAGTCCCACATTGCATCATCTGACTTGTTAGAAGGGTCAGTCCCACTACTGTTGCATAGAACAGTTGGTGTGTAGATTCTTTCATGCTTACTTTTTATTGCAATATAATTCTTACACCATAAAATTCACCCTTTTAAAGTGAACTGCAGAGATTTTTAGTGATGCACAAACTGATATATTGTCTAATTTCAGAACATTTTATCACCCTGAAAGAAAACCATACATCCATTCAACAGTGATCTGTACTCCCTTCAGTCCCTAACCTCTGGCAATTGCTAATATCCTTTTCTGTTTCAGTGGATTGACTGCCCCCGAATATAAATGAAGCACATGCTGTGTGACCTTTCTGTTTGACTTTTCTCACCTAGCATACTTTGAAGGTTCATTCATGTCATAGCATGGATTACTACCTCATTCTTTTTATGGCTGAATAATATTCCATTGTAAAAACAATACCATATTTTGCTTATTCATTTGACAGTGGGTATTTAGGTTGTTTTTACTTTTTTTGGCTACCATGAATATTGTTGCTATGGATATTCGTGTATAAGTTTTTGTGTGGACATACATTTTCAGTTCTCTTGGGTATATATGTAGAAGTGGAATTGTTGGGTC
This sequence comes from Zapus hudsonius, assembly GCA_004024765.1. Lineage (NCBI taxonomy): Eukaryota > Metazoa > Chordata > Mammalia > Rodentia > Dipodidae > Zapus > Zapus hudsonius. The sequence goes on from PVHP010005053.1 coordinate 22,654, forward strand.
ACATGGTAAGTTTAATTTTATTGCACAACTGCCTCACTGTTTTCCAAAGTGGCTCTCCTATTTTATGTTACCACCAGCAATGCATGAGGGTTCCAGCCTCTCCTCATTCTTGCCAGCACTACTTCCTTTTTTTATTTTTTAAATTAGATATTCTAGTGGCTGTAAGGTACGCCTCATTGTGCCTGGTTTGTGTTCCCCGTGTTACCAAGCATGTCTCCATGTTTATTGGCTGTTTGTGTGTCTTCTTTGGACAAATGCCTATTCAATCCTGTGCTCAGTTTTAATTGATTTGTCTTTCATTGTTGAGTTGTAGCCTTTGTTATGGGATCTAGGCCTTTATAAAATAGCATGATTTACAATACGCTCTCCAAGTGGTTGTCTTTCCACTTTCTTGATAATATGCTTTGATGTACGAAAGTCTGAAATTTTGCTAAGTATGTAAATGCTTGCCTGGAATCCCAGGACTTCAGAGGCAGAGGCAGGAAAGGTGCCAGTTTCAGGCCAACCTGGGCTCCATAGTGAGAACTTGTCTCAAAAAAGAAAATTGTAGCCGAGCGTGGTGGTGCACGCCTTTAATCCCAGCACTCAGGAGGCAGAGGTAGGAGGATCACCTGAGTTCAAGGCCACCCTGAGACTACATAGTGAATTCCAGGTCAGCCTGGGCTAGAGTGAGACCCTACCTCAAAAAACAAAAAAAGATAGAAAGTTGTAATTTTGCTATGACTGAACCCACTTTTTTTAAAAGACAGTTTCTCACTAGGGAGCCCAGTCGTCCTCAGATGTGCCCTCCTCCTGCCTCAGCCTCCCTCCCCGGTGCTGACAGTACAGGTGCACCACACCACGTCCAGCCGCATTTCTTTCTTTTCTTTTTTATTTATTTATTTTTTAAGACTAGTCAAGTGCAGTAGTGAGAATCTTTTCTTTCGTGTCTGTGTTCTTTATGTCAGAAGGATCACCTAGTGCAGGATCATGAAGCTTTAATGCTTGTTTTCCTCGACAAGTTTCTTAGTTGCCTGACTGTTAGGTCTCACTGGTGATTATGTATGGTGTGAGATGGGATCAGTTTCATTATTCTGCTGTGATACACATCAGCCCCACACCGTATGTGGATAAGACTCGCTGTGCCCACTGAACTGTCTTGATATCTGCTGGAAACCAACTGACTAAAAATGCATGACTTTATTTCTTCACTCTGAATTCTGATCCATTGGTCTCTGTGTTCTGATGCTGGTGCCACACAGTCTTTAAAAATAGGCCTTTAACAGGCATGTAATAATTGTGTGTATTTATCAGATGCAGTGTGATGTTTTAGCACGTGTGTACAGTCTGTGGTGGTCAAATCAGAGGAATTGGCCTGCCCATCACCTTAGACACTTATCATTTCCTTGTACTGAGAATATTCTCTCAGCTGTGTGTTTGGAAATATACAATGAACTGTTGTTGACCAGTTATTCTACTGTGCTGCCAGCATTAGAAATTCTCTATCCAGCTGTACCCGATAGTCACCCTTCACCTCACTCTTTCCAAGCTTTGGTGACTGCCTTTAGTCTACCTTTCACTTTCATGAGTCCTACCTTTTGACTTCTAGATGTGAGAGGATTCAGTGGTTGCCTTTCTGTGCCTGACAAATTTCACTTAATATAATGTTCTGTTCCATGTTACTACAAATGACAAGATTTCATTTTTCATGGCTGAATAATCTCCCTCTCTCTCTCTCTGCCTCTTTCTCTGTAGACGACATTTTTGTTACCCATTCATCTAATAGACACCAGGTTGATTCCATTTCTTGGCTGTTTTAAATAATGCTACATAAACACCAGAGTGCAAGTGCTTCTTCAATATACTGATTTCATGTCCTATGGATATATAAATTAGCGGTGTTTTTTTTTTATAGTTCTAATTCTAGTTTCCTGAGGAACAAAGCTTTGTACCATTTTCCAGAATGACTGTCCTACTTTACATCCCCATCAGCAGTGTAGGAGCACTCCCCTTTTCCACATCTTCACATGCTTCTATGATTTATTTTTTATCCTTTTTTTTTGGTTTTTCAAGGTAGGGCCTTACTCTAGCCCAGGCTGACCTGGAATTCACTATGTAGTCTTAGGCTGGCCACAGTGATCCTCTTACGTCTGTCTCCCCAGTGCTGAGATTAAAGGTGTGCACTACCATACCTGGCTTATTTTTTTTTTCTTTTTGGTAATAGCCATTCTTACAGGAATGTCGTTTTGATTTTTATTTGCCTGATTAGTGATACTGAACATTTTTTGTATATTTGTTTGTCATTTGTATATTGTCTTTAGAAAAAATGTCTACTCAGGGGCTAGAGTGATAGCTTAGCAGTTAAAGATGCTTGCTTGCAAAGCCTGATGGTCTGAGTTCTATTCCCCAGTACCCACGTAAAACTAGATGTATAAAGTGGCACATACATCTGTAATTCATTTATACTGCTCAAAGGCCCCAGTGTTTCCATTTTCTCTCTCTCTCCATCTTTCTCTCCTTGCAAATAAATAAATATATATTTTTTAAAAAAATAAAATGTCTATTCAGGTTATTTGTCCATTATTAAATTATTATCATTATTTACTGTGGAGTTGAGTCTCTTAAAATTAATCTCTTGCTTGGCTGGAAAAGGTGGCACACATACCTGCCCAGTATTTGGGAAGTGGGATTAGGGGGAACAGGAGTTCAAGGCTGGCTTTGGCTACATAGCAAGCTTGAGGCCAACCTGGGCACGAGACCCTGTCTCAAAAAAACAAAGTTAAAAATCCCTAGTCAGAAATCATAGCTAAATATTTTCTCCCCTTCTGTAGCCCATGTCCTCAATTTGCTATAATTTGATGGGATCCCATTTGTTAGTCTTTGCTTCAAAATCTTTACTCATACCAGTGTTGTAAAGCCATTCCTGTCATTGTTGTCATGGTTTCATAGGGCCTTACATGTAAGAATGGGGTCCATTTTGAGTTCATTTTATATATCCCAGGCTGACTTGGAATTCACTATGTAGTTCAGGGTGGCATTCAACTCACAGCAATTCTCCTACCTCTGCCTCCCGAGAGCTGGGACTAAAGGCCAGTGAGATGTATCTCATTTGAGTTTTCAGAGACCCTGCTCCTTTCATGAGCCATGCACTGTTGTGCTATCATGCCTGGTTGTTTCATTGTTTTGAGACCCAGGCTGGCCTTGAACTCATGGGGATCCTTCTCTCTCAGCCTCCTGAGTGCTGGGATTAAAGATTGAGCCACCATACTTGACTTTTATCAGGAAAAGATGATGAGTTTTGCCAAATGTCTTTTCTGCATATGTTGAGATGATTGATCGTACTGTTTTTATCCTTTATTGATGTGACGTGCTGTTTATTGATGTTGATATTGAACCATCCTTGCATTACCAAGATAAATCCCACATAATCATGATGTATAATCTCTTTTTATGTTTTGTTGGATTTTATTTGTTAGCATTTTTTTTCGAGAATTTTTTTATCTGTTTATCAGGGAATATTGGTCTGTAAAAAATTTGATACAATTTATCTTGGATCTGTTTGGTCTTGGGCTTTTGTTTCTCGTGACATATTTTATAATCTTGTTCAGATTTTCTTTTATGGTTTGTTTTGGTAGTTTGTGTATAAAAGTACATTTCTAGATTTTTCCAATTTATTGGCTTATAATACTTGTAATAGTCTCTAATAATTGCATTCCTGAAATATCAGTTGCAATGTCCCCCTTTTCATCTATGATTATCTTTGTCCCTTGTCTCTCTATTTCCCCTATCTCATGAATGGCAGCATGCATGTATGTGTATACACACACACACACACATACACACACACACACACACACACACACACACACACTGTACCACTGAGCTGCATTTCTAGTCTTCTAGTCGTGTGTGTGTGTGTGTGTGTGTGTGTGTATGTGTGTAGTTTCAATCTCAATTTTTTAATGTTTTCTTTTAATTTTTTTTTTTTTTGAGAGAGAGAGAGAGCGTGAGCGCGCGCCAGGGCCTCCAGCCACTGCAAAGGAACTCCAGACACACGCCATCTGGCTTTATGTGGGTCCTGGGGAATTGAACTCAGGTCCTTCTACTTTATAGGCAAGTGCTTTAACCACTGAGCCATCTCTCCAGCCCTCAATCTCAATTTTTATGCTGCATGTTGTTATTTATTACCTACCTTGTGCTTTATTGGCAGTTATTTTAATTAAGAATTTTTATTGATTTGAGTGTATAAGGGCATCGTGCATGACACTGCATGTGTCTGAGGTCGGAGGACAGCTTTGAGGTGGCTGTGTTCCACCTTCTTTGAGACAAGGTCTCTTGCTGCCACAAATGATCTGCCAGACTGCACACTGTCAGACTACCTGGCCAACAAAGTTCCAATTCTTCTCACTCTATATCCATTGTCAAAGTTGGTTTGAGATCACAATTGCATGTATCACTTTTCTCCTAGTGACCTTCTTCCAGCTAGGCATACCTCCTAAAGGCATCACAGCCTCCAAAATAGCACCACCAGCTCTACTTGAACAGCATGAACCTGTGGTTGGGAATCAAACGCTAATGGAACATCACCTAGCTGTGGGGCAAGGCAGTGGTGTGGTAACCCAGTTACCGCCCTGATTGGTCCCATGACCTAAAGGAGCTGTAGGTTTCTTTCTCCATAGCATGGTTAGGGCAGCTGGGGACCTCTGTTTGCCCTTTCTTGCCATAGGAGGGTCCTCCCCCATGACTCAGGCTTGGTGTTTAATGGGGTAGTAGATTCTATGAGCTTAGTTCTTTTTTGCAATAGTCTGATTTTAAATGTTGTCTATTTACAAGTTGCTGATCTAACCACTGGCTAGCTTCTCTTGGTTATAAGTTTTTTGTAAGTCTACCAGAAGGGTCAGCTCATAGTGTCCCTGCCATGCACCTCCCTCCCTCTGGAGTTGTGCAGTCGTCCCTCCTTTCCCTCTTTCTTCCCTCCTGCCTTATTTCTTCCTTCCTTTTCTTCCTCATTTTGGGTGCCTCTATAAGCCAACATGCTGACATCACTCTCATAGTCTTGATTATTGTCACTTAAAAATATTTTTATTGTCAGGTGTTGTGGTGCACTCCTTTAACTCAAGTACTTGGGAAGCAGAGGTAGGAGGATGGCCATGAATTCGAGGCCACCCTGAGGCTATATAGTGAATTCCAGGTCAGCCTCAAGTGGATTGAGACCCTACCTCAGGGGAAAAAAAATATTTTTTTTTCAAGCAGAGAGAGATTAAGGGCATGCCAGAAAAACACTCCAGATGCATGTGCGACTTTATGCATCTAGCCTTACGTAGGTGCTGGGGAATTGAATTCAGGCTGACAGGCTTTGCAAGCCAGCGCCTTTAACTGCTGAGCCATTTCCTCAGCCCAGATGATTATCACTTGTATTGAGTTTTGAAATGTCGACATTTGAACCCTTCAATGTTGTTCCTCTTTCAGGGTCGTTTTGGTCAAGCTAGTCCCTTGTCTTTGCATTTTTTAGTCACCCTATCAATATCTCTAGAAAGGTAGTCACTTTCTGACTGGATGGTGTTGAACCTTCCGACGAATTTGGCAAGTACCCATCTTAGTATTAAGTCTTTCAGTTCATGACAGAGTGTATGTATTAGCAGTCTTATAAAGCTTTCAGGCTGTGGCAGTTTTCCCATTACGAGTTTGCATTACTTGTGTCACATTTATTTGTATTTTTGCTGCTGTTGTTTTCTTAAATTCATTTTGTATATTTTTACTATTATATAGACCTACAGTAGCATTTTAAAATATTGATCTTATATCATGCAACCTTGCTAAATGTTTCTTAGTTCTAGTCCTTTTTGTGTGATTCTTCAAGGGGCTGCTTGGATTTTTTGGTATGTAAGATCATGTAATGTAGAAATAGTTTTGTTATTTCTTTTCCATCCTCAATAGCTTTTTTCCTTGCTTAATTTCCTTTGCGAGAACCTCCAATAAAATGGAAGTGTTGAGAGTGGACATCCTTGTCTCTTGATCATAGGGAGAAAACTGTCTTTATATTGCCATCAAATATGGTGTGAGGTCACATTTATCAGCTTTGACCTGGTTGTCTTCTGTTCTGAGTTTGTTGAGTGTTTGTTGTGACAGGGAGTAGGCTTTGTCAGGTGCTCTTCTGCATCTTTTATTCAATTCTGCATTTTAAAAACATTAATATAGTAATTACTGTTTCAGCCTAGGTTGTCATAATAAAATATGACCTACTAGGTGGCTTACACACCGTAAATGTATTTCTTGTGGTCCTGAAGGCTTGAATAATCTCTTAACAAGGTACCAGCTAATTTTCTTTGATGAAAGCTATTTGCATAAGAAAAGGGAAAAGATGTGTCTTCATTTGTTGCAGAGAGAAGATGATCTCTCTTCTTTTATAAGGTCACCAACCCAATTAGGACTCCACCCTTTTGGTTTCATTTAACTTTAATTACCTTCTAAAAACTACATCCAAATATAGTCATATTTGGGATTAAAACTTCAGTGTACTGATTTTGGTAGGATGCAGGGCAATCTATACTTTATAGGTTCTATAGTATAGATTGATTTTTGAATGTTTATCTTACACTGCTTGGATAGAATTTACTTGGTAATTGTGTCTAGTCTTATGTTGCTAGATTTTTTTTTTTTTTAGATTTTTATGTATGCATTTGTCAGGAATGTTCTGTGGCTTTCTTTTCCTGCGATGTCTTGGTGTGGTTTTGGTATTAGTATAATACCAGTTTCATAGAATGAACTGAGTAGTAGTCCCCTCTCTTTTTGTTGGAAAGCTTTATGAAACAGTCTGTATGGAGATTTTCACATCTTCATTCATGGTAATTTTAGCTGTAGTTTCTGTCCAGGGTTGTTACTTTCCATCTTCTCAGAGTCTAAGCTCCAATTCTATCATGGGTGAAATAGTATATAATGATGTTCCAGTTCTGTAAATGCTAAACTGTTGTATCTTAGATAATATCTAAGATAAGTGTATAGTATGTAAAAACTCTGTGTGGTGGCATTTGTCTTGTTTAATAGAAGTCATTTGATTTCATTCTACAAAAAAAGCTTTTTTATTGTGACTTTTTTTTTTTTACCCTTCTGCCATTTTTCAAAGAAAACCTTTTTAATGCTGGTCATACACATGAGGAAGCACTAAATAAATCAAGTCTTTTTAGTATTTGTCTTCTGACTAATAAATTGTTTCTTTAATTGACTGGAAGATTACTTGTTGAACCTTTGACAAGGGTAAAACATTAATTCTATTCAGTAAACATAAGTGTAATATTTTTTGGCTTAGCATTTAAAATACTCATTTTTTTTACTTATTTGGATACTTTGTACTAAATTGACATTTAAAAATTATGTTGATGACAACCAGGATAATTTGTATTAACTATGAAAGCTTGGAAAATAATATATATATGTATATATGGGTATATACATACATATATGTATATTTCAAGGCTTTGGAAAACTACTAAGGCAGTGCAGACGCGGGGCGTAGGTCTGCTAGAGTATTCAGTAGAAACAATGGAAGCCAAAAGAAGAAAACAACTGCCAACCTAGAATTCTCTATTCAATAAGTATATCTTTTCAAAGTAAGGTGAAATAAAAATATTTTCAGGAAACAAAAATTAAGGGAATTTGTCACCAGCAGACCCTCACTAAAGGAAAAACTAAAAGGAGTTCTTCAGGCAGAAGGAAAATGATTCCAGCTGGAAGCTCAGAGATATCAGGAAGTAATGAAGAACAATGGAAAGGTAAATATGTAGGCCATCTCGATACATAATGTTTGTGGGATTAACAACAATGCCATGTAGATTGGGAGGGCAGTAAAATGGAGTTATTTTCTAAGGGTCTCACATTGTTCTGCAGAGAATAAAATAGCAAGTGATTATAGACTTTGACAGTTCAAGGTTGGGTGTTGTCATTTGTTACTTCCAATAGTCCAGGAAGAGTCCGTTTCTAACAACAAAAAGGGAAAAATAATAATAATAATAAAGCATAGAAGAAGGCAGGAAAGAAGAGAGAAAAAAGTACATGCAGGAATAATACAAACAGGCTTAAAAAGAAACATTAAATTCAAGTACATTCTAATGTAAAAATAGACTCAATGCTTAAATTAAAACTTTTTTTAATGAGTGTGTGTTTACCTGAGTGGTAGAGCACTTACTTGTCTACCATGTACAAACCTCTAGGTTTGGTCCCTAACAATACAAAAAGAAAAGGAAAAATAAAATTATATTTAACTTTTTATCAGAGGTGGTAGCCTCAGAAATAAGAAACAGATAAAAGTGGCAAAAAGGATAAAGATTTTAGATTAAAAATAAATCTAGTAATTATCACATAATTCACGACATAGATAATCAAAAGATAGAGATAAATGATAAGAATTTTAAAAATCAGTTGAAAAAGTCTGTTGACACTGGGTGCAGTACTGAAGAGGCTGAGGCAGGCAGAGGTTTGACTCCTTGAGCTTGACACTAACCAGGGCATCATGGAGAGATTTGAACTACAAAACAACAAACACCACCAAGGCTGTTGAACCAACAGAAAAAGAAAATTTAGTTTTATACACAAATACCATGTAGAAAATGAGATTATTTACAATAATACCAGAGATCAAATTCTAAGGACTAAGTATAATAAAATACAGGTTCTTTATGTACAATCTAAACATTGAAAGATGGGAACCTAGCTTAGTGATGGAGTGAGTGCTTAGCATACTCAAGGGAACTCACTGGGAGTTCAGTCCCAGTGCTATGCAGGGAGGGAGTAGGGGAATCTGTTGAGCATTTAAACACTGAGTAAAATTTTCATATTCATGGATTGAAAGAGTTTCACAGTTTGTTGTATTTACCTATGAAAGTTCAGTCAAAAGATCAGGAGTTATTTTTCCTTTGAAATGAAAATTAAGCCAATAGAAAAGCCAATGTGGAAATGAAACTAGTGAGAAGAATTTACATAATCTTAAAAAAAATCAGAGAGGGCGGGGCATGGTGGCACGCACCTATATCCTTGCAGAGGTAGGAGGATCACCTGTCAGTTTGAGGCCAGCCTGAGACTACATAGTGAATTCCAGGTCAGCCTGGGTTAGAGAGAGACCCTACCTCAATAAACAAAAAAACAAACAAAAAGATCAGAGAGGATCTGCTCTTCCAGATATCAGCACTTTCAACGCTAGTCATTAAGACAATGCAGTCTTGGTGCAGTGTTAGGAAAACATGGGAGGGAACAGATGGCAGAAATGAGCATACATGGACAATTAGTTTGTGACAAAGTGGCATTGTAAAGCAGCGAGGATAAGACTTTCTTCAGTAAATGATACTACATCAATAGGGGAAATGAAACTATTGTTAAATCATTCTATGTATAAAATAATTTCAAATGCATTATAGATGTCTTGTAAGTAATACAATAAAGCCTCTAGTAACAAAAGAAATACTTCATGACTTGTGAGGAAGAGCTTTCTGGCCTCTGAAGAAGAAAAAAAATAATATATTGGGCGACAATGAAATTAAGAAACCATGGAAGATGATTAAGAAAATGAAAAGACAAACCATAGGACAATGGTATTCACAACATAAATAACTGAACAAAGAGGTGTGTCTAGAATAAATAAGGTACTTCTATAAATAGAAAGAGAACATGAATTTGAAGAGCAGGAAGAAGAGCTGAGCATGGTAGGACACACCTGCAATACCAGTGTTTGGGAGGACAAGCCCCAGCCTGGGTTACATAGTGAGTTGCTGGCCAGCCTGGAAGACATAGCAAGAACTGTGTCTTAAAAAAGAAACACACAGGGCTGGAGATGGCTCAGCGGTTAAAGGCACTTGCTTGCAGTCTGTTGGTTGAAGTTCAATACCCCAACCAATACCCACATAAAGCCAGATGCACAAAGTGGCGCATGCATCTGAAATCATTCACGGTGGCAAGAGGCCCATCCTTCCTCCTCCCCTCCCTCCCTCCCTCCCTCCCTCTCAAATAAATAAAAATAATTTTTTAAAAAAGAAAGTTCAGAGCTGGGCGTGGTGGCGCACGCCTTTAATCCCAGCACTTGGGAGGCAGAGGTAGGAGGATCGCCGTGAGTTCAAGGCCACCCTGAGACTACATAGTGAATTCCAGGTCAGCCTGGGCTAGAGCAAGACCCTCCCTCAAAAAAAAAAAAAAAGTTTATAAAAGAGAATATAGGGATTGCCAGTAAATACAAAAATAAAATTAAGAACACAGTATATAATATTGAAAACTTTCCACAGTAGTTCTTAAAGGACTGACAATACCAAGTGTTGATGGGGAAGTAGAGCAATGTCCACAAAAACACCGGCTTGGAGAGGCATAATACTAAAAGTGTTTTCTATGTCTGAACGTGTATATCCTTTATGACCCAGAAGTTCTAGTAATACACTCAATAGGAATATTTGTCTATTGGCATTAACAGAAATAATAACAAGGTTCTTTGCAGTATCTTTTGTAATGTCCAAATATTGGAAGCAATCCACAGCTGATGAAGAACAGCACAGATGAAGTATGCTCTATTCCTCCAGCGGAGTGAAGACGTGAAGATGAACAGACTACAGCTAATGTGGAAGAATATCAAGAATGCAATATCGAATGAAAGAAGCTAAATAACAATGTTATATGGCACCTTTGATATAAATCTCAGAACCTTTCAAAACTGTAGTATTACAAATTAGGACAGTAGGTCCTTTTGGGGAAGAGGGAAGGAATGTTAGATTGGTATGGAACATGAGAAGGGTTTCTAGGTATTTTCTTGGATAGATGGTTATGAGTGCGTTTATTTTTGTGACATGTTTTAGTGGGCTGTATGCATATGACTCTTGTATTTTGAGTATTCTGTATATCAGTTCAAAACTTCTGAAGGTACTCATCATATATATGTATCACAGTTACCCATTTACACTGCAGTTTTTCTTTTTCCCTCGGCAGAAAGAGGACAAGGTTGGATGGTCATTGAATCCTTATTTGCTCCCTTGTACACTTGTTGCCTGTAATTACCAGCTGTCTGGCTCCGGTGAGCCCTAGACACTGGAGTTTTGTAGCAAGAAGATTTTGAGATTGTCATTTTTTAGATTATTCCTGGGGCCAAGGTAGCACTAGGAGAACATTGTCATGTCAACATGGGAGGAAATAATTCCCAGAGTTGTAATACAATGGTCAGGAGCTAGCAACCCAACCTCAGTTCTTTTAGCATGAGATATGGAAACTGATTTTCTCAAGTACTGTTAAAGCATGATTGTAAATGATACGTAAGAAATAGGCCGTTTGTCCTAGCGCGATATGGTAGAAAGAGTATAAATTGGAGTTTGACTCAGATTTGAATCCTGGCTTTGCTATTTGACTCTTAATTTTTTTTGTGCCCCACTCTCTTTATGTCGAAAGGGTGCACTATTCTTATTGACTGAATGCCCAGTGATTATCATATAAACTGATTAGCACTGTATGTGATACATCACGTTTCAGTCTGTATTTTACCTACTTCCTCCCCCCCCAAGTGTTAGTCACTGAATGTTAGTATCTAACTGTGGGTGAAGCTGAAGAATTATCTTATCTTAAAATTCTTCTGCTTTTTAGTGAACAAATATATTTTTTTAGATACAAGGATCCAACCTTGTTCTCTTTTTTCACAGATTTTTATTATAAAACATTTATTAAATATAAAGATCTCAAGGAAAAATTTAAAAATTATTCATAACCACATCACACACATAAATATTTTAAAGATTTTCATATATTTTCCTTTATTTACTTGTCTATACATTTTAAAACTGTAGTTTGAGATAAGGCTATACAAGTAATTTTTATATCCTCTAATTTTCTCCATGTTATTTAATTTTATTATTTCAGACAGATATATGGTACTACATCTTAGGGCATGTTGTAAATTCAAGATTTTCTGTTTTTTTGTCACATGCTGTGTTATATATCCTTTCTGGCATACATCAGATGATTTCTTTAGGATATATTTAGAAAAATATAAGTACTGTATGAAAGGGTGAGATACTTCTATAGTTTTTAGATATGTATATTAGAAATACTATATGGAAAGGGTATCAACTTATACTTGGACCAGGAACATATAAATGAATCCATTTTGTGAAATTCTATTATGACTATTACTTATTTAGAAATATTCACTTTTCTCTTTCATAGCATTTATTCAGTCCTCTGCACAGACTCCATACCAGACATTCTAGACGCCGCCTGTATTCCACTGGTTTGATGGAACGTTTCTTGCAGGATGTCATACGACATCACCCACATTACAGTGAAGAGAATGGGTAAGGTAGCTCAGTGGAGTATTATTAAAGTCTTTCTCTCTCTCTGTTTCTATGCCTCTCCGCCTCTCTATTTCTCTCACAGGGTTTTGCCAAAACTTGCTATGTCGAGCACTTTTTATAGGATTATTTTTGAAATAAAAAATGTGAAAAAAATGTGTGTGTATGTGTGGTTTGTGCTAGGTATTGAACACAGCTCACTCAGTGTAGGCAAACACTACCACTGAGAACCTCCCACCATGTAGTGGAATATTTTACTTAAGCTTAGAAAAAAAATTTTTTTTTTTGGTTTTTGGAAAGGAAAGTTACTAGTTAGAATTTTGTCTTTGTGCTAGACAAAAGATACTTGTGTATCCCTAAAGTGAAATTTTGTCTTATAATTTTTATTTCCAATTTTTGTTTTTATTAGCTTAAGTAAGACATTTCACCACAGGTCTGGGAAGATAGCTCAGTGACAAAGCATCTGCCTAGTATGGTGTCTTTGAATCCTCAAGCCAATAGAAAAGACATTTAACACACAAGATACAAGTGTCACTATTGCTTTTTTCCTGAATAAATGCTTAAGCCAACAAATAGTTACTTATCTTTATAGTGTTTTTATTTTTTTAGTGTGCAATAAGATTGAGAATAGAGAACACAAATGCTTGGAAAGGTCATCAAAGAGTGGGATGCCAATGGAGTAAGAGTACTGTGTAAGAAGCTCAAATCAGTGCCTCAGTAGTAGAACTGCTTACTGACTGAGAGGGAGCAATTCCAGATAGAATGAATGGTCTTTTAATATTCTGTCAGTATCATTTAAAAGGATTTTTAAAAAAAGTTTATTTGTAAGAAGAGAGAAAAATAGAGAAGGAAAGAGAAGAGGGATGGAGAAAGAAAAAGGAGAGAGAATGTGTATGGGTACTCCAGGGCTTTTTGCTGCTATACGAGCTCCAGATGCATATTCCACTTTGTGCATCTGGCTTTATGTGGGTTCTGGGGAATTGAATGTGGGCCAGCAGGCTTTGCAGGCAAGTACCTTTAACAGCCAAGCCATCTTGAGCCATGACACTTCACCCGTGTACATTAGTGCCCTCTACCATGACACTGTTTATAGTTTTTGATACTATCTTTTGATATAAAATGTCACATTCTAAAAAATCATCTTATTTCTATATTTGTGTGTGTGTGTGCATATACGCATCCAATCCATTTTTACATGTGTCCAATTTTGTATTTGTGTCTGTATATGCATATGTGCATCTGGTTCTTTTCTACCATCAATTTTTACAAGTCCATACATATGTTGCAGTGCTTTATATGTTTTCTAAATCATAGAGTTTGTGTCTTAAAAAAGTTTCCTTTTTGCCTTTGTCCTCATTTGGACATTGGTTTTCTATTATTTTAGCCTTTGTGAAAATCAGATCATACTTTTTTTTGTTTCCTATTCATTGGCTATTCTTTTTTTTTTTTTAAAGTGATTTTATTTACATTTTTTTTGGGCGGCAATTTGGTTATTTATCTTCATGGATTGGTCACAGAGGTAATTGTTTTTAGTCTATCTTTCTTAAATGAAACTAATTACCAGTATGAATTTTTCATTTTGGCCACATCATACATTTTTGACATGTAATTGTTTTACTTATTTACTTAAAAATACTTTTACTTGTGATAGAGGAAGAGCGGAGAAAGGAAAGGAGAGAAGAGAGGGAAAGGAAAGGGGTGGGGTGGAGAAGATGGGCAAGCTAGGGGGCTTCTTGTCCCTGCAAATGAATTTCATCTGCCTTTTCATTTTGTGCATCTGGCTTTATGTGGGTACTGGAGAATCACATCCAAGCCAGCAGGCTTTGCAACCAAGCTCCTTTAACTACTGAGCCATCTCCCCAGCCCAAATTAGAATATTTTGTTCAATTTCTTTCCTTTTTTCCAGATCAGCAGAAATTGAGGATCCTGAAAATCCTGATTCACCTGATGTTGTTGTTGTGGACGAGTTTTTTCCCGAAGACACAGATGATGATGATTTTTTTGATTTTGATGTTGATGCTGATCCTTCTGACTTCTTTGACGATATGTACTCCAATGTTTCTGATACTGAATCTTCTGTTGCAGATTTAGATTTTGAGCCTAGCGACCCTCAGGAAGGTGCAGGGGAGTTAGTAGTTCGGCCATCAGTTATTCAAAAACTAGAGCAGGGACAGCAGCAGTCCTTGGAAGTTGCTTTGAGAATCATGAGTGGTGAGAAAGGATCTAGTTCACTAGGTTCTGGCCAACCTACAGAGAGTGGGAAGGGAATCATACGCCCCCCAGTGATCTGTAATGCTCCTGCTAGCTTACCTAGCTGTTCTTCTGATAGTGGAGTTGTAGCTGGCCCCTCTTCTCGGTTGGTACTAGCAGTCTCTTCAGATTCCTTTCCAAGATGTGACACAGAACCAGCTGAGTCAGAGGAGGAGCCTAAGCCATCGTCTCATGACCAAGATGATGAGCTAGTTAAGCAACCTGTATGTCAAAATTTAGCTGAATTGATTCCACAGAACAACTCCAACGATGGGAGCTCAACTTTGGCACCTGTTGCTCAATTCCATGAACTGAACGATGCTGCCCTTGCTGTAGAAGGTGAATCTTCGCCTGAGTCAGCAGCAGTTGCAGCTGCAGACCAGAATCCAGCCAACATGCCATCTGATCCAGAGATGGCTGCAGAAGCCAGTGCCGAGCACCACGAGGAACTGCACTCAGATCCGGATGCTGACCAAGAAGAAAACGCTATGCTTTTCCAACAGCAGTGTTCAGTGAGTTCCAAAGTGGATGACCAGCCAGAATATGATGACCAGCCAGAATGTGGGCCATCCCAGGGGCCTGGACAGGACTCAGAACTTTGTCAGGAGAAGTGGGTTGACGATGAAGGTGAGAGCTATGAAGCTAGAGCTTCTGAAGTGAGCTTCGATTGTGGCTCCTCTTGTCATTCACTGTTCGCCTTATCTGATATGCTTGATACAGAAACAGATGCTGCCGAGGAAAATCATGCTGGTTTACAGCATGCAGATAACACGTCTGATGCTTCTGCAATGCCTTTAGCTCATGATTCCGATGATTCTCTTCAGGAGGTTGCCAGCCATTTTCAAGAGATTGCTGAAGAAGCACATCTTCAGAATACAAACCGCACCAGCCTGGTTGATGAAAGCTACAATTCTAGTGGTTCTGAAGTAAATTATGATGCTGATGACTCACTTCAGTCAACTGAAGACAGTCCCCCAAAGTCTGAAAGAGCAGTGAGCCATTCCAGGAGAGTACATAATCACCTGGTTGATCCGAGCTATGGATATAACAGCCAGTCTGACACAAGTGACGAGGCTACCCCTGCATGTGATGAGCCCCCAGTGGTCAGAAGAAAGAGACTTCGGAAGAAGACTCCTGTTAGCTTGGTTGATGAGAGCTACGGATCAAGTAGTTCTGAAGCAAGCTCTGATAGTGACACTTCTCTGGATCATCCTCAGACATCTGCCAAAGGAAGAAAGCCGAAAGGTAGACCTGTCCACCTGAAACATAAGAAACATAGATTCAGTAATGTAAAGGCACGTCTTGATTGTGACGTTTCTCTTGAGACAGTGGCTGATGAATCCAGGAGGGATGTTGCAGACATAAACCCTCTGCAAGAGGAGAATGCTGACCTTGAGGATATGAACTGTGAGTCTCGTGGTCCTGACATGGGTTTTCATGCTGGTGCTTCATTAGTGGCTGATCAATCTCCAGTAGCAGTTGAAGTAAATCCTCAGGAAGTAGATAATGACTTAGACAATGAGAGTGTTCATTCTAGCATTTCTAATCTAAGTTTTGATTCTCATGCTTATCGGTCACCTAATGATCAACCTCAAGGGGCTTTGGGTGAAGTAAATCTTAACGAGTTAAATGTTGACGTGGAAGTTAAGAGCTATGGGTGCTCCAGTTCTGAGTTGACATTTGATTCCGATTCCCCTCTTCTGTCAGTTACTGAGCGGTCTCAGCTGGATGTTGAAAGACTGTACGAAGATGACATTAACGTGGAAGATGAGAACTGTGAGTCAAGTAGTTCTGACATAACTTTTGATTCTGATATTCCTAATTTCTCATTAGTTGAGAAACCTCAAGTAGCTGTGTATGAGGAGGAGGAGCCTGTTGATCTGGAAAATAAGAGTAATGAATCTTGTGTTTCTGAAATAACTTTTGATTCTGATATTCCTCTTCATTCAGGAAATGATCAACCTGAAGTAGCTGTTGAAGTAATCATTCAGGAAGACGAATACGTACACTTAGAAAGGAAGAAAGACACACCAAGTGATTGTGAAATAAGTTTGAACTCTTATGTCCCTCTTCATTCAGTGACTAATCCTTCTGAAGTAGCTGTCCAAAAGATAAATTCCCGAAAAGAAGATCAGATACACATGAAAAATCAGGACAATGAACCTAGCAATTCTGAACTAACTTTGGACTCTGACATTTCTCATCCAGAGGCAGGACATTTAGAAGATCCCATTAATGACATAAACTTCCGGGAAGAAGAATATGTACACTTACAAAACAAAAGTAATGAATTGAGTGTTTCTGAAACAAGACTGAGTTCTGATAATACCCCTCCTCTTCAGTCAGTTATTCGCAAATGTGAAGTAATTGTTAGAAATACATGGCTTCCAAAGGAAAAGCATGCTGAATTAGCAGGCAAGAGTGTTGAACGTAGTGATTCTGAAGTGAGTTCAAAACCTGATGTCTCTCATGCAGTGACTGAACCTCGAGTAGGTGCTAAAAAACGAGAGAAAAAGAAACATATAGAAAAGAAGAGCAATGAACATGATAGCTCTGATCTAGATTTGAATTTTGATGTCCTTTCTCAGTTAGTGATGGAGGGCCATATTGATCCAGCAGGTTTTGAAACAAATTTCAGTATTGAAGAGTGGCTTCGTCCAGTCACTTACCATCCTCAGCTAACATCTCGGAAGAAAAAACATGTTGATGTGAAAGACATATATGACCAACCTAGTTGTTCTTACACAAGTTTTAATTCTGTTGCTTATCTTCAGTCATTGCCCGAACAAGAACATAAAGTGATTGAAAAAATGAACCACGGCAAAGAAGATGCTATAAGCCTGGAAAACAAGACCAGTGAACCCAGTGGTTCAAAAGTACTCTCTGAAACTGATGTTTCTTCTCAGTCTTCAGTAGCTCAAGGTGAAGTAGCTGTTAAACAAACAAACCTTGAGAATAAAGAACAAATGTGCTTGGCAAATAAGAACAGTCAATGCAACTACTCTGAAACAAATTCGGACTCTGATTTCTTGGTCCAGCCAACCTGCGAGCGACCTCTTGAGCAACCAGAGCACATTGAGCTAGAAGCTAATCTGCACAATCAGTCTTGTGAATCTGAAGACTCTCCTCAGCCAATTGCTGAGCAGCTCAGTGAAAGCAGTACAAAAACGAGTCTTTGGAAGGATAAAGACATTGACAGGGAAGCTAAGGGTTTGGGAATCGCATATGATTCTGAGGTCCTTCAGCCAGTGGCCTGCCATACTGAAGTAATTCAGATCAACCCTTGGAAAGAAGAACATGTTGACTTGGAAAAGAAAACAGTTGAATCTAGTGTTTCAGAAGTACATTTTGATTCTGATGAAGAACTTCACCCTGTGACTAATACAACTCAAGAACCTCTTCAAGAAATGAATGGACCCAGGTTGGGACATACTAGTTTGAATAAGGGCTACGAGCCCCATGGCTCTGAAATAATTTATGGTTCAAATGTCCCTCTTCACTCAGTGATTCAGCCACCACAGACTTTGCAGAAAGAACATGCCAGTTCGGAAGTTAGCAACAAACCTTGCCCTAAAATGAGTTTTGTTTCCAATGACCCTTGTCAGTCAGTATCTGACAATCTTAAAAAACCTATCAAAAAAAGGAGTCTGAAGGAAGACCACGTTTACCTCGAAGATAAGAGCTACAAGCTGGTTGACTTTGAGGCAACTTATGACTCTGATGTTCCTGTTCAGTTTGTGACAGAACCATCTGTGGTGGATGAGTCTCTCAAAGAAGTCGCCTCACCAAAGCAGGATCAAAATGAGCTCGAAAATGACAACTATCAGCCCTGCAGTTCTGGAGTCAGATATGATTCTGATGTTCATCTGCAATCAGAAGTTGACTCATTTCAAGTGACTTGCAAAGAAACAAACCAGAAGAAAGAGTTTCTTGACATGGAAGAAAAATCCAATGAGCCTAGTGATTCTGAGATGATGTATGCCTCTGATGTCTCTTTCCAAATAGTAGTTAACCAGTGTCAGACATCAGACGGAGAGTCAGATTCTCCACAGCTCGTGATTGTAGATGTGGCCAGTGACAGTGATTGTGACCGGGAAGTCATTTCAGATCCACCTGTCTCTCTCCAGCTAGAGACGGATCCACCTCAGATGACCATCAAAGAAATGAATGACCTCAATGCAGAATCTGTTGTTTCTTCACTAGTAGGAAATCACCATTGTGGGTTTTGTGGTTGTAAACTAAGATACGATATTGAATCCTCTCCTCAGTCAGCGATAGACCAATCCAAAGAGAGTTTCAAAATAATAAACCGGAAGAATGACTATATTATTCTGGGAGATTCCACTTGTCAGTCTTGTGGTCATGAAATAAATTTCAGCGTTGATTCCTCTGATCCATCTTTGACTTACCAGTCACAAGGGCCTGAGGAAAATTATATTGAATTAAATTGCTCTAAAGGAAATTTTACCTTGGAAGACACTTGTCAGCCAATGACTCATCAAGTGCAACAGGCTGATGAAGACACGGATACTGGCCTCCTGGAACCCAGTGTGTGCGCAGTAAACCATCCTGCCTGCACTGTGTCGGTGATCCGCCAAACCAAACACCCCGATCTAGAGACTGGACATGCTCAGTCTTGTGACTCTGGGTTGACTTCTCAGCATGATGCCTCTCTTCAGTCTAGCACTGTTCATCCTCAAGAAGGAGTTCAGAAAACACGCCGACGGAAGAGAGTGACTTTTGACCGGACAATAAAGAGCTATGTCATCCCAAAAGACAGTACTTACATATTTGATTCTCGAAGTAACCTGGAGCAAATAGAGTACATGAAAGGTGATCTAGAGGAACCAGTTCTTGAAGCCTCACCTTACATCCCTCCTTCGTGTGGGAGAAAAACATGGCCTCAGATGCAAGAAGATGATGGTGACTCTGAGGCCAAAAAAGTTCTTTTGGATGAAGAAGGAACAACTCCTTGGTCTGACCCGAGTCAGGACACTACATCCATTCACTGTCCCTTAGCTGGGGAAGATTGTGATGACCTTCCAGGGGTCTCTGGCAGACCATGTTTTCCTCCCCCAGCAGAGGGGCTTCATGAGCAGCACTGGCAGGTGGCTTCTCAGAGCCAGATGGAAACAGCCAAACACAAAACACAAACCAGTTGTACGAAGCCCCCACCGAAGAAAAGGAAAATGGCAGGACAAGAAGAAAGTTCACCCAAAAGGAAGCGTTTACAAAGTGGCATCAAGGGAAAAAAAAAACTCCAAATTCATACTGAAGAATGCCCTCCATCACAAACTCAAGTTTTAGAACCAAAACCGAAACCGCTTGATTCCCTCATAAGTGCTTTTAATTCTTTAAGTATTCAACCGAAGGAAGGCGAACCTTCCAACTCACCTGAAATGAACCGCTGTATTTCTGATGACAATTTACAATCGTTACACAGATGTAAACCAAATACTGTTAAAGGTTCATCGCATAAGAGCACTGTAATTAAGCCTCCACGGAATCAAATGAAACCAGACTTACGCAAGGGTGAGGTGGTTGACACTGCTCTGAGTCCAAGTGCAGGAGAGACTGCCAGTAAAGGGAAAAACCTTGCTTCACCAGAAAGAGCAGCACTAAGGTTACGTAGGACCAGTCAACCTTCTGCGTCTCTAGAAAATTCTGAGAATGTGAATGCTGGTGAGATTCCAAAGGACAATTTCCAGCTAACTCTTTCAAGTCATGATGGTGCCAAAACCTCTCCCAAGTCAGTCAGAAATGAGTTTCGTAAAGAGAAAATTTGCAGAAGGAAGATGACAAGTGATCAATCACATTTTACCAAAAGCGTTTACAAAGCAGTTATGTCCCAGCAAGAAACCAGACTAGCTGCAGAAAAGCTGGCAGCTTGGATTCAGATGAAAGCAAGCGATGTCATTAGGAAGTATGTTTCTGGATTCTCGGGTGTTCCGCGTCCTCTCAAACATCCGTCCAGAATCACTCGTATGAAAATGCAGCTTAGACAGTCTTTGGCCAGGAGGGTAAATAAGGCAGAGGGACCAACAGAAACGCTTGTGAACTCCTCAGTTCCACCCGCTGGTGCTGAAGAGCAGGTTGTTGCTGTCGCAAGTCCTCCTCCAGAACCTCCTCCGGAACCGGAACCGCAGCCAGTGGAGCCTCTTCCTAGCCCTGCGGAGAAAAAGCATAGAAAGTACCAGCGGAGAAAGAAGAAACGCACAATACCTGTTAGAGCGTATGATTTGAGAAGTTCGTGTTACATACCAGATAATCATAGGATGGTCACTCGGCTCGCAAGCAAATTGAGAGGGTGTAATGAGGTCAAGTAGAAGCACACATCTAGCTCATCGAGAATTCAGTCCTTCACTTGAAATACATTTGGAACTAACTTCAGTGCACATGGTTTTCTCACCTTCACTGGGGAAACTGATCTTAAACTATTTTGCTATAGATATTATTTTTCAGAAATTTTATATCCATTTAAAATTAGTATTTCAGGTCCTTTTTTTTAGATTCAAAAGCAGCCCTTGTCCAGTTTTTGTAGAAGAGTGAGCGTCTTCTTAATTTGTCACTATGATTTAACATACTATATAGAATTTTGTTCTTTAAATCAAATGTCTTTATTTAATCTTTATGAATTTTTTTTTGTCCCAACAAGTTATAACACTGGGAGAACAAACATAGCAAATTTAGTGACATTTCTTTAAAAACGGGACAGATCCATATGCATCTAGGTTCTCCATTTTGGCATCATCAGTACAGTATTCTACATGGATAATTAGAAGGAAATGTATAATTTCTTATTCGTTTAAAAGCATTCCACAGAGTAATCTTTAGTTTTTAAAAAGTGCCTGGTGATTTTATAGACATAACACAAATTCTTTCTGCTATATTTAAATTGGATCTACAAGTCTGCAACTTACCTCATTTGTTTGTATATACACAAATCCTTATTTAGCATTATTACATCTTATGTGGAAAACTATTTTGCTAATGTAATTAGACTTTTAATACCACCTTTATTCCTCTGTACTTGAAGCACTGGTGGTTTAATGTGAAAATCCAGGTAATTTTATGGCCTTATTTATTTTTCAGACATTATCTTATCATTTTTAACATCTTGAATTGAAATTACTGGCTTGGTGGTATTTGGGAAGGCCATTCATTAATTGCTATTATTAGTCAAAAACTTCAAACATTTCAAAAAATTGAGTAAAACTAGTAGCCTAAGTAGAGACCCATTTTTGCGAGTGGAAAACCATTTGTACACTAGTTTATCTTAAACTAATCAGATAGTTTTAAGGTTAAACTAATTGGATTATCTTAAACTACCTAATTGTTTTGAATATTCGATAAATGACGCTTCGATACGCAGTATGAACCTAGCGTACTTGAACATACACAGATCCTTTATTCAGGGACGTTGACTGGTGCACATGCATCCTCTTGTCCTGTTCCGCTAAGAACCTGGATCTTGTTCTATCAGTGATGTTAAGGGGAAACGGGAATTTCCCCTACATCGTGAAATTACTATATTTTATTGAAACTAGAGTCAGTGTTAAGATATATCTTCATTTCAGAGACAAAAATGTGTTTTCTTAGAATTAATAAAATATAAATGTGGTTTTACTTCAGGGGCCATTATTTAACCTGTGGTGATGATGCTGTAATTTCTTTACTTTGAATATTGATAATTTTATTGAAATGAATGGGCAAATGTAATTTTAGTTGCAAAGTAATAAGTATTTTTTAACTTTGCCTCCTTATATACAAACATTTTAATTTCCTTTAAAACATTTTTTTTTGGTGAGCCATTAGCTTAAAAAAACTAAAATTTTAATTTTAGGAAGGAATCTCTGTCCTACTGATGAGAAAGTAAAGAGCCAGTATATAACCTGTTTTGTTTGTAGGTACACTGTCTTTGTCCCTGTGGACTGGACACATTATTCCCTTAGGTACTAGGAATACACCTTCTGAATTCTTATGTTCTTCAGAACTTAAAGAACCATTTGAATATGACAAGTCTTATCTACTGTGATTAGGTCACACAATAAGCATAGTTCTTAAAAATACAAGTGATCAAAATTGAAAGTTAAAACAAAATGTTACTACCTTTTACATTGGAAACCCTTCCAAGTACCATTTTAACAAAGAAAAAGGAAGTTGAAAATCTGCAGTACCGAAAGTAGTGAAGTATGATATAGAACTGATGATTTTGTTTAACTTTTTGTAGGTGTTTAAGTTCTTGTAGCCATCATAATTTTAGGCAAGCTTGAAAACTTGAAATTGCAAAATTTAAGTTAAATTGGAAATGAATTACTTTCAGAATAATTTGATAAGATACAAGATGTGCCCCTGCATCTAAATAAATATTGGCCTAATTTGCAGATTAGATTAAAACAATTGGTGATTTTGTGTAGTCAAGAGTGAATTGTATTCTTTCCATAGTAAAAAGTCAAATTACCACCATGAAGAATATTTTGTCAGTGATGTCTTTTTCAGTATCTTGCATAGATTTTTATTGTAATTGTCCTGTTGAATATAGTGTGTGAACAATATTGTGTAAAGAGTGTATTTTGCATTTGTGAATTTAAATTATTTATGTAACTAGGGCTCTGGGTAACACTTTTTTTTTGCTTAAAAAAGCTATATTTAAATATTCAAATAATTATATATTTCCATGTAAAACTAATGTGAAGACTGATGTATTTTTTATAATGCAATTTAAAGTGTAAACTTGTTTTTGATGTTCTCAAGATAAAATTTATTAAATATTAATGTTTGTGTCTACTCTCATGTTAGAACTTTTTTCTGGAATAGTGTAAAAGAATAAATAATGGAAACAGAAGTTCCTTTTATAAATTGGTTGAGAGATGATGAATAATAGAATATAAACATTGATACTGGTGAGAAAACAGTTTAACCAAAGATACACAGGTTGTATTCAAATCAGTTACTTCAAAGGATTAAAATTAGCCACTTCTTTACCTGGTTTCATGGTGGAGTAGCAACTTTTTGCTCTGTGCACCTGTATTGAAAGGATTGAGTTCAAGAGGTAATGCCCACAACATTATTAGACACCTCCTGCGAAGGGAGGACCCTCACCTCCACCTGTACCAAAGCATATGTTAGGAAAACCAGGGTCACATGGATGAGTGTGAAAGAGCACTGAGATAGGTAGTCTTGGACACAGGATTTATTAATGACTACAGAATTGGCTGGCTTGAGATGTTACCAGGGTAATCATAATTTTTTTCAATCATAATCTTTATAATAAAAATCTACTTTATTGAAAATGTGACCCGAAAGACCCTTTTAGCAAATGACTTTTATGTATAGAAAATACGGTTGAGCACTGGGAAATCATGTAATTAAATGCCAACTTAAGAAAAAGTGGAAGGAAGGTAGGGTGACTCAGCATTTCCTTATCTCTTATTTAAATTAACTTAATGTTAGGGAAATAACTGGATAACACAACATCTTTTGTTCTTATGCTTTGTGTTATTTTAAAGTTCTAAGTATTTTAAGCTGTTTGCTTTTTTTTCTTAAAGCTATCTGCTTTGATTAAGGAATAGGTTTAGGATGAAATATGGTTTGTTGCTGAGTCTATGACTATCTTTAACATGCATGTTATGAGAATTTTATTTTAGATTTACTTATTTTAATGAGCCTTAAAATAATCCTGGAAGCTGGGCGTGGTGGCGCACGCCTTTAATCCCAGCACTCAGGAGGCAGAAGTAGGAGGATCGCCATGAGTTCAAGGCCACTCTGAGACTACATAGTGAATTCCAGGTCAGCCTGGGCTAGAGTGCGACCCTACCTCGAAAAAACAAACAAACGAAAAAAAAATCCTGGAAAACTTATTACTTTCAAGCTTAGTCTATGTACACCTTGGGTCCCTTCTAGGCACAGTACATTGTTCTAAGCTTTACCTGTAATATTTCACTTGATCTTCAAATTGGGAAGCCTTATGAGTTGAATACCATACTTACCACTATAAGGTGAGAAAATTGAGGCATAGGGCACTCCCTGCCCGTTACGGGGCACCTCTCGTCTAGTTTGTCTTTCTTGGTTAGGTTTTTCTTGACATTTAATATACATGGAACCATAGAGTTTATAGTCTTTTGTGTCCACCTTTCATTTATCATGATGTTTTTGAGTCACGTGTGTTGTAGCACGAGTATTTTGTTTATCTTGTATCACTGTAGTATTTACAGTTTTTATCTTTTTTTCTGTGGTTCTGAAGATAGAATTGAGAGCCTTGTGCATTTTAGGCAAGTATTCTACCACTGAGTTGTACCCCCAGCCCTACAGTTAGTTTTTAGTGACACTACTAACAGAACCTTTGTTTCCTGATAACAAGTGATAAGACCATTAGATATGAAGTGAGCTGTTCCTTTTTGCCAATTTTTTTATCTTGTTACTTGCCAAATCCAAGAATGGATGGCATACTTGCCTTTTTCACTAATCTCGTACACAAGTGTAGGATGCTCCCTGTATCATTGACTGTCCCTCTGTTACCATGAAGCTTTCTTTTCCCTGTACTTAGTGTATTCTCATTTTCAGCATCAATACATTATCCCATGTTCTCAATCCTTTCATGATGGATTGCTCACAAATAACTGAAATCTAAGAATCATATATAGGTTGTCTGTTTTATTAATCTGGATGTGCCACAGAGCCAGGAAGTGTTGATGGTGTTTTGGTCATGTGAACATTTTTATTTAACTCTCCTGCACACCTACAGTGTATACCTTTAAAACCAGGAATTCAACATTGGTCTTTTCAGATTTTGCAGATAACCCCGAAATGTCCTCTGTAGGTCCTGGATTGGATCCAGGATTATGTACTTCATGGTCATTTTGGTTTTTTTAGTATGGAGCAGTTCTTTGCCTTTGTACTTGATAGCATGGCATTTTGAAGATAAATTGGTTTATTTGTGGAATATTCCTCAGTTTGAGTTTGTCTGATGTTTCTTTGTAATCTATGCATTTTTGGGCATTCTGTGTTCTCAGTGTGTATTAACAGAAGCCATGTGATGTCAGTTTGAATAAATGTGGTAATAGAAAATATTCATTGTTGGTCCTTATCTTAGGGGAGAAGCTCTCTGTAACTCACAGAAATGGTGGTTGTGTGGGGTCTCCGAGGGTTCTAACAAATAGTTCACATTATTTTGCAACTAGCTTTTGTGGCAGTTGTAAATGAGAATTTTTACTTAAATTTATTAACAATACATAAAACCAGTGGGTGTGGTGCATACTTGAAGTCCCAGTTACTTGGGAGACTGAGGTCAGAAGATTGCAAATTTGAGGATAGGTGGGTCTACTTACCATGCCTCAGAAAAAAACAAAACACAACATTACAAACCCACAGTGTGGTAGTACATCTGTAATTCTAACATTTAAGAAACTGGGGCAGGATTGCTATGAATTCCAGGTTAGCCATGGCTACATAGTAAGACCCTCTCTTCCAAAAAACAAAACGAAAAATTCACAAAGAAAACCCTCTAGTCCTATAACACCATAGCTTATTCATACATTTAAGTATTCTACTACTAGTGCCTACATGCTTGGCCCTATGGTGGGTGTCTGGGAGCCAATCATCACTCAGGCCTCTGGTTGCTCACCCTCATATGCTGATGTGCATGAAGGAATTTCAGTGGTGGGAAGTGCTATGGCTTGGGTGTAGTTTTATTATGCCCCCCCCCCCAGGTTCATATGATTGGTAGCTTGGTTCCCAGGGTGGTGGTATTGGGAGGTGATGGAACCTTTAAGATGTAGAGCCAAGTGGTTAGGTGCACAGGTGTTAACATACTTACCATGTTGCTGGATAAAACACCTGATCCAAAGTAGCTGAGGGAAAGAAAGCTTTTTATTTTGGCTTACAATCTTGGGAAACTTGATGGCCGGAGAAAGATGGCATCAGGAGAGGCTGGAGATCTATCCCACAGCAGGTGGTAAACAGTAGGAGGGAGAGTGTGCCAAGCTCTGGCAAGGGGGAGCTGGCTATAGCCCTAAGCCCACCCCCAACACCACACTTCCTCCAGCAAGGCTCCACATCCCAAGTTGTCACCAGCTGAGGACCAAATACATAAAAGGACATGAGTTTATTGGGGACATCTGATGCAAACGACCACATTTGACTCCTTGGTCCTTCCTATAATATGATGACCTTTCCATGATGTAAAATGTAATGCATTCAATCCAACTTTAAAAGTGTCCATAGTTTTTCCTCAATCCCAACATTGCTCAAACATTCCCATAGTCCAGGGTATCTAAACTGATCCTGTAGAGCCCAAAACATTGTACAGAATAAACATTCACACTGCAAAAGGTTGCATTGCAAGGAAAGATTGAACCAAATCAAGATCTAAAACAGCAAATATCAAATCCTGAAGCTCCAAGTCCATCTGTAACCAGTGATGAAACCTCTAGGATTCCAGTTCTTTCCAGCTGGGCTGCCCACAGCCCTGGGAAAATACCACCCCAAACCAGCAGCTCTCCTTGGCAGTTGTCCCTTGTTCTGGCATCTCAAAATTCCTAGGGTTTCCATAACCATCCCATACTTCATCCATATCATGGCCTCCAGTGACTGACCTCTATTCAGGGACTAAGCCCCTGCTCCGCATCACCTAGAGGCTATTTCCAAACAACCACATTGCAAATCCAATGACCCCCCCCCCACTCTCCTCTGCATTTGTAATACTTCCAATAATATCAGGTAGGCTACTGATTTGTTGATCCAGTAGGGAATAGATCTGGCTTTGAAGAGAGGAATATACCTATCAGCAGTCTTCTTCAGTCAAAAAGTCAGTATGCTTCTTGCTTTCCCAATGCAGAATAATAGTATGCCCAGTTGAAATGGTACTAATCTCTCAAATAATTGCAACTGAAACAGGCCGTTGTCTCATGCCCAACTTTCTTTCTGTGCCATATCCATCTGCTCACACAAGTCTATGTCTTCTAATTTCAACTCTGCTCAAGTTCTCACAATATAGACAGGTCACAGCAAGCCTGTCAGCCCAGTTCAGACAAAGTTCTTTCTTCCCCTTATAAATCAAGCCTGCACAGTACATAGCTCTTTTTGTATTTAGATCTCTCAACTCTGACCAGAATGGCCATCAAACTCTACCTTCAGCACCGAAAACCTTCTCTTGGGCCAGGGTTTCAGATCCTTCCATGGCATTCCCACAATTCAGTTTTAAAATATCAAAAGGCACACACGTTTCTAGCTGTAATGACCCCACTTCTCTGTTATAGTTATGGCCTCATTGCCGATATAAAGCACCCAATAAATAGCAGCCGATGAAAAAAAAGATTTATTTTGCTTTATAGTTTCAAAGGGAAGCTTCATGATGGCAGGAGAAAGTATGGCACGAGGAGAGACTGGGCATCACCTCTGCCACAGCAGGTGGCAAACCACAGCAGGAGAGTGAGCTAGCTCTGGCAAGGGGGACTGGTTGTAACAGCCCTATGCGTAGCCCCAATGCCATATGCTTCCTCCAGCAAGGCTCCAGCTGAAGACCAAATATACAAAACATGTGTTTATGGGGAACATCTCATCCAAACCACTATAATAGGTCACTCGGAAGATGAGGTGGTTTTCTCTAAGAGATTATGAAAAGAACAAGTTTGGCTCTGTCGTAATCAGCCACACGCTGCTGGGATGAATCTCCAAACCAGGACATTTTGGGGAGGAAAGTATTTATAGAAATAACTGATCCAGGGGAAGTTCCAAAAATGAAGGGAAGGGCTGGCCCCCTTTCACAGATCCAAGCAGAGAGAGACAGAGGCCCAGTACTTCCAGAAGCAAGGAAGCACACTGTAACTCACAAAGAGCAGGACTGCCAGATTTGAGCTCCTGCTCTTTGCATATATATGCCTAGAATTTTGCATCCAATTTAGAAATACCTAAGGGCCAGACCCCAGGATGCCAGGCCAAAGTGACACCTCCAACCAGAAGGCTGGAGACAATTAACAGTCTTTAATAAACCTTTGATTCTATTGGGGGACATCTATTCAAACTACTGCAGGCTCCTTCCTCTTTTCTTCCTGGCTGAAGTTGTAATCTCTCTTCTATGCACCCTTCCACCATTTTTTCTACCGTGTGGTGGTGCAGCCCGAGGGCATCCATCACTAAGCCTGGACTCTGCCACTTTAAGTTTTAAATTCCAGAATTGGGAGATAAATAAACCTTTTTCTACTCCTAGGAACATTGTCTCTGATACTTTCTTGCATTGATGGAAAGCTGATTAAGAAAGTCAGCTTACAAGATAACTCTGATGCATTAAAAAATATTAATAAAAAAATCTAAAGCAAGACTGAAACCTAGCAAGTTTCATGTCTAGTATCTGGGGTTCATGATGGGATCATCTAGGCTCCAAATGGCTTGGGTTGCCCCCTACCTTCAGCTCTCCTCCTTGCAATACACAAAGCTGCTCCCTTAGCAGATGTTGCGATCAGCTTTCTAGTTGCTGTGCAGAAAGAACCCAAACAAAAGTGGCTTGTGGAGGAATGGGTTTATTTGGTTTATGGACTCGAGGGGAGACTCCATCCTGGCAGGGAAAACAATGGCATGAGCAGAGGTGTGGAAATCACCTCTGCCACAGCACTGGAAACAGTGGCAGGAAGGTGTGCCAAATACTGGCAAATGGAAACTGGTTTATAATCCCCATAAGCCCGCCCCCAACAACACAGCTCCATCGAGGTTGTAAAATCCAAACTGCCATCAGCTGAGGATTGATTACCCAGAACACATTCATTTGTTTGTGGGGGACACCTGGATACAACCATGACAGGGGAGCTCTCATCCATGCCTGCAGCTTTCCTTGGCAAATATTCAGTAGTTCTGGCATCTCCAACATCCTGAGGTCTCCATTGCAACTCAGGATTCACCTTAATAGCTTCATGCAGTGGCCTCCCAGGGCCTCTCTGCAGAGCCTCTGACATTGCCACACATTTGCCTGGCCTCAGCAACTCTCTGGAACCCTGAAGCCAAACTCCATGACCCCCTCAATCTTGCATTTATCGTGCTTCCAAAACCAGCACCACATGGACAATGCAGCCAAGTTGTGTTGCCAGCTTGGCGTGCAGTCTGATTCCTTTGGATCATAGCTGTAGCAGCCTCTTCAAGGCTGACTTTGGTGAAATATTTCCCTAGATGGTTGTGTTCCAGCAGGAAACCCCTTCAATTTAGGCTCCCTTTCAAATTTATATGGATCTTCACAAGGTGAAGCATTTGATGATTGGAGGGGTCTTTACTCAGGGCACTTTTCCTCTTGTCCCAGGGCATTGCAGGAGGGTCAGTGGTGCTGATCTCTTTCACAATTAATAGCTACTTTCTCTACAACAGTCAGAATGTTATCCTGTCTTGAGATTTCCTCTGCCCCGCCCCCCAAAATCAGTCTGTTGCTTTTGAATTCAGCCTCATTCAAGTACTCAGTACGTAAGCAGAAGACAACTAGTTTCTTAACCAGAATATAACATGGAGTTGTCTCTAGCCTAGAGTATCATGTAGTCCTTGCTCTCCTCTGAAACCTTATAAACCCACTGTCTGCATTTCTCTTGGCATTCTGACCTTCCAAACTCCCAACAAAATGGCCCATTAAACTCTGCTCACATCATCCTAAGGACTTTCCTAGCCAAAAGTTTCAAACTCCTCTACCTTCCTCCCACAAATTCTATAAGCCTGCAAACCGCATGGTGAAGTTTATCATAGCAACAGTCTCACTTCTCAGTACCGATTTTCTGTCACTAATTCATTATTTTTTCATTGCTGTGACAAAATATTTGACAAAAGCAATTTAAGGAAGGAAGACTTATTATGGTTTCCTGTTTTGAGGAGTTAGTTGTAGCAGGAAAGGCATGGCAGAAGGAGTAGGAGATGTCTGGTCACATTGAGTGTACAGTCAGGAAGCAGAGAGTGATGAATGCTACTGCTCAACTCTCCTTTTTACACAGTCTAGGCTCCCAGCTCATGAAATGGTGCCACCAATATTTAGGGTGTATCTGACATCCTCAATCCTGGTATTTCATTGCCTCTCCATTGCAAACCACAGTTCATCCTCATGGCTCCATCGGGTCTCCATGCAGGCAATCCAGCACTCCTGCTTCACATTGCCGATGGCCATTTTTCAAAAACAAAACTGTGTTGCAAATCTAATGACCCTCTCTTCCTGCATTTGTTATATTCCATAGAACCAGGTAGCTACCAACTTGTTAATCCAGGGGGAACAAAGCATTCAGGCCCCTTACTTCAAAGAGTTCGCATTCTTCCTGTTGTTCCAATGCAGATCACCTGGCTCAATCTCAATGATTGTCATTTCTCAAACAATTGTAGCTGAATGGGCAGCAGTTTTGGCCCAAAGATCTCTTTTCTTTCTGTGCCATCTCCATCTGCTCACACCAATCCATCTTTATGTAGAGCAACCCTGCACAAGTTCTCAGGACACAGGCAGGCAACACATCAAGTCTCTCACACAAACTGCTTCTGGCACAGTCCTGACAAACCTCACAGTCCATAGTTCTTATTGCATTCAGGTCTTTTAACTCTTACAAGAATGGTCTATCAAGCTGTACTCACAGCACTGCAAGGCATCCCTTAAGACGAGGTTTCTGATCCGTCCATATTCCTCCTGCATATCAATTCCAAAATGCCAAAGCAACAGAATCAGGGTTCTAGCAGCAACAGATGACCCCGCTCTTGTTACCAAATCTGTTGCAGTCAGCATTCTAGTTGCTGCACAGAAAGAACCCAAGCAAAAGCAGCTTGTGGAGGAATGGGTTTATTTGGCTTACGAACTCGAGGGGAGTCTCCATAATGGCAGGGAAAAACGATGGCATGAGCAGAGGGGTGGACATCACCTCCACCACAGTACTGCAAACTGTGGCAGGAAGGTGTGCCAAACACTGGCAAGGGGAAGCTGGTTTATAACCCCCATAAGCCCGCCCCCAACAACACAGCTCCAGCGAGGTTTTAATTCCTGAGCTGCCATCAGCTGGGGATCAATCATTCAGAACACATTCATTTGTTTGTGGGGGACACCTGGATCAAACCATGACAACCAGCAAAATCATTTGTGACAACCTTTAGTCAATGCTGAAGACAATATGCTAAATGAAATAAGCCCAGCACAGATCGTATTTATGTGTGGAATCTAAAAATGTCAGAAGGAGTGAAGAGAGTTTTGTTTATTAAATCCTAGTGGGTGGGGAAACTCCCATTACTAGAGAACTGCAGAGAGGTTAATCCCAATAGAATCTTGCCAGATTAGAAATGTGTGTCACATTTAACCCATATTGACTTCACTCTCCGATGGAGATTCTGTTTGCATTTTTCAGAAAGCAGTGAGAGAGCTGAAGTCATTCCAACTCCACCAATGAGCTACAAGTGGAGGGCTGACATCCTGGCAAAGATGAACCACCTCAGGCTTATTGTGTAGGCCCCAAATGAAACCCTTGAGAGAGTGATAGGATAGCAAGAGATCTATCAGCACAGCTAGTCAGTCAACCCAGGATAAATCAGCATGACAGACACCAATGATTTCCAACACAACCTAAAGCAGAAGTACAGAGGCCCTTAAGACCTCAACAATAAAGCAGTCTTAAATCTCACCCACCATGACTCAGGGAACTGAGTGGAAGAGTGGAAGTAAGTGGAAGAGGGGCTAGAAAGAGTGTAAAAGAGAGAGTATGAGCATAGCAGGGCTTCCTGCCACTGCAAATGAACTCCAGATGCATGTGTCACTTTGTGCCTCTGGATTTATGTGGGTCCTGAAGAATTGAACCCAGGCCGTCTGGCCTTGCATGCAAGTGCCTTTAACTGCTGAGCCATCTCTCCAACCTCCATTGTGGCATTGTAATGTGTTGCTCTCATTATACATCTCAGCTCCACTGTAGCAGGATATAGAGTCAACTGTGCTGAGAACCCCTATCCTTGTTGAGTTTTTTTGTTAAACAACCACTTAACAATTCTTTAATCACAGCTTCCTATGACTGATATATCAGGTAGGGCGAATAAAAGCCTGGCCAAAACTTAAAGATCTGGGGTGGTAGTTGGTGCAGTGCTGGAAGGCACCGCATAAGCTGCCAGGGGAAACTGGTCAATGATAGTTGGAGTAGAGACCACTGATACAAAGCAAAGTCTGACGCCATGAGTAGGCTGAACACACTTCCTATTGGGAGAGAACAGCGAACCAAGAAACGAACACTTGTGCAATGGAGTCGCCAAAGCCTGGGGGAGGCAATCAACAGCTTTTAATTTGGCCAAATAATCCACTCAGTGATGGGGAGCCCATAACTGGAACTGGGGATTCAGGATGAAATGCACTGGGAACCAAACTCTTGGGACCCCCAAAGAGAAATTCACTTTACAAGTGATTTACAAAGAGGCTACTAACAATAGAATCTAGCCAATTCAGAAATGTGTATCTCAGTTAACCTATACTGATCTCACTCTCCAATGGAGAATCTGTTTGTATTTTTCAGATGGCAGCTAGAGAGCTGTGGTTCTTCCAACCCTATCAGCGGGCCACAGGCTGATAGCTGACATCCTGACAAGAGATGAGCCACCCCAGACCTACTATGGAGGATCCATATGGAACCCTGCAGAGAGTGGTGGGATAAGCAAGAGACCCATAACCACAGCCAATCAGTCAACCCAAGATAAACCAGTGAGATAGACACCAATGATTTTCAACACAACCTAAAGCAGAAGTACAGAGACACCTAACACCTCAACAATAAAGCAGGCTTAAGACTCACCCACCATGACTCAGAGAACTGAGTGGAAGAGGGAGCAGAAAGATTGTAAGAGTTTCAGGTCTGATATTAAGGTCCTTTACCCATTTGGACTTGATTGTTGTGTATGGAGAGAGATAAGGATCTATTTTCATCCCTACAAATAGATATCCAGTTTGTGATGGTTAGGTTTTGTTGTCAACTTGGATCTTTTTAATTATCTTGGCTGGGTCTTTGAGGATGTTTACAGGAAGGCAGCCTCTCAGCAAAGGATGTAAAGAAGCTCAAAGAAGCTGGAAGTAAACATCCTTTCCTGTGTGGGCAGTGCAGGAAGGAAATTCCAGACTCAGGAAGCCATTAAGTCTGGGATAGGGTTGCAAGACCCCACCCTAAGCCTATATAAAGGGGAAGAAATTTTCTCCTTGCCCTCCTGCCTGTTTCCTATTCTGTGTGTGTGGTGTAGGTGATGGGTTTTTCTCTCTGCTTGGACCTGTGAAAGAGGGCCAGCGTCTTTCACTATTATGGAACTCCCCTCAATCTATAGTTTCAGTAAATACTTTCTTCCCCCAAATTGTGCCTGATTTGAAGATTCATCCCAGCGGCATGTGGCTGGCTATGACACAGTTCTTCAGCACCATTTGTTAAAGAGGCTGTCTTGTCTCTTGTGAATAGATTTAGTATTTTGGTCAAAATCAGGTGGCTGTAGATGTTTGGGTTTACATCTGGGTTGTCCATTCTCTTCCCTTTGATCTATCTACGTGTCTGTCTTTGTGCCAGTACCATGCTGTTTTTGTTACTATGGCTCTGATATATCTTAACATCAGGTATGGTGATACCATCAGTCTTTGTTGTTGCTGTTGTTCAGAATTGCTTTGGCTATGTGAGGGTTTTTGTGCTTCCAAAAGAATTTTAGGATTGGTTTTTCTTTCTTTCTTTTTATAAAAAACATTTTATTGATATTGTCCATAATTATAGACAATAAACTATTATAATTCCCACCCCCATCTTCCCACCCCCTCTCAATTAGTCTCTGTTTTACTTTAGTGTCATCATCTTTTCCTCCTAGTATGAAGGTCTTGTGTAAGTATTGTCAGGCACTGTAAAGTCATGAATATCAAGGCCATTTTGTGTCTGGAAGCTAGCATTGTAAGCAGTCTGACCCTTTCTATGGCTCTTACAATCTTTCCGCCACCTCTTCCACAATAGACTCTGAACCTCATGAGGTATGATAGAGATCTCTCAGTGCTGAACATTGCACTGTAATTTCTTCTCAGCATTATGGTGTCTTTTGAGTTATCCCAGTAGTCACCACCATCTAAAAAGAAGCTTCTCTAGCCTAAAGCGAGAGTAACATTATTATATGGGTGTGAACATTAAAAGAAAAGTGCCAATAAGGCAGTTTGTTGGGCATAATATATTCATTTAGTCAGACAATAGCAGGTGTTCCTCCCCTAGGGCTCATGACCTCCCCCACTATAGTGTTTTGACTAGATCTTCAGTACCAGGCATGTATTCCCTCTCATGGAGAGGGCCTCCAGTCCAATTAGAGAGCAGTTGTTTTCCCCCACAATAGATGTGCCTCTATTGCACCAGCTGGTACATTTGGCCTGGCTGGCCGGTCTTAAGGCTTGCAAGGTCCACTGCTGTTCACCACCGTTGATGACTTCTCTTTCCCCTAGGGCTGCAGGCAGCCATAATTTTTTCTGGCTTTCTGTCAGCTGGTTAGCAGGGAGGAGGTTGCTAGCTCAGCTCCAGGTTGATTTCTCAGTGACCTGCAGCCCAGGCATATGTCGTCTTCAGCCATAGGTCTTAATTGGTTTTTCAGTTTTGGTGAGGAATGCCATTGGAATTTTGATGGAGATTAAATGTTTAGAACACTTTTGGTAAATTTGACATTTTCACAGTATTAATTCTTCCAATCCATGAACATGATATGTCTTTCCATTTCCTACTGTTTTCTGTAATTTCTCTTGAGTGTTTTAAAGTTTGCATTATAGAGATGCTTTATTTCTTTGGTTAGGTTTGTTCTGAGGTAGCTTATTTATTTATTTATTTATTTATTTATTTATTTATTTATTTATTTATTTATTTATTTGAGGCAATTGCGAATGGGAGTGCTTCCCTGATTTTATCCTCAGCATGTTTGTTATTGGTTTGTAGGAAGGCTACTGATTTCTATTTATTAATTTTGTATCTTGCTACTTTGCTGAAAGTATTTATCAGCTCCAACAATTTGCTGGTAGAGGCTTTTGAGTCCCTTGTGTATAGAATCATATCATCTGCAAATAATAATATTTTGACCTATTCCTTCCCAACTTGTATCTCTTTTGTGTCTCCTGTCTTATTGCTATAGCTGAGACTTCCAGTACTATTTTAAGTAAAAGTGGAGAAAGTGACTGCTTTGGGGTCATCTCCCACGAGGTTCTTTCTTCTCCCTGTATATGTATGTGTGGTGTGCATGTATGTACATATACACATGGGTACATGTGTGTTAGTGCATGCCTGTAGAGATCCTCAGTTGCTCTCCACATTGAGACAAGGTCTTGCATTGAACCTAGCTACAGTAGCTGTCAGCAAGCCCTAGGGATCCTTCTATCTCCATATGCCCAGTTATGGGATGACAGGTTCATGCCATAATGCCTGGCTTTTACATGACTGTTGGCGATTTGAACTTGGGCACTCATGCTAGTTTAGGACACACTTTACCCACCGAGCAATCTCTACAGTCTCCTATGAGTTCCTTACTACCTCTTGGATACTGGTGAGGAATGAAATGTTCTGCCTTGCTTCATTGGAATCGCTTCAGATCTTAAAGCCAAACCTGCTGTTTCTCAGCAAAGAGGTGTCCCCTGCTCATTTGTAGTCAGCT
The DNA here is from genome assembly GCA_004024765.1 of Zapus hudsonius. Taxonomy (NCBI): domain Eukaryota; kingdom Metazoa; phylum Chordata; class Mammalia; order Rodentia; family Dipodidae; genus Zapus; species Zapus hudsonius. The sequence goes on from PVHP010005053.1 coordinate 58,791, forward strand.
GGCCCTTGGGGGTTGAGTCATCCTTTACTGTGTGGGTCAGCGACCCTATGGGCCTGGAGTTTATGGTAATCCTTTGTCTATGTAAGTAGCAAAGTGTCTAAATCTCGAAAGGGCTCGTGTATTCTGATTGAACCTGTCAGTTACACAGTTGTCATGGCCTCATATTGTTTCACAGGACTCAGGATTGTGATTTCAGATGGGAGTCCTGTCAGTCCAGATCTGAGGGTACCTCTGTCTTGCCTTCTAAGAAGCCCAGAGTTGGAACTTCAGATCCTGGTTATTTCTCCTAGATGGCATTTGATTTTGGAGAATTTCAGTATTGAGTGTGACTTTTGATTTGTTTTTCCCCTTTTAATTCCCAAAGTTGAGTCCTAAAATCGAAAGGACAAAATCCACCAAGGTCTTGAAGTGGTAGCTTACTGCTTTTTCCCTTTATGATTAATCATGAAAGCTATTTATAAAAAATTATGTATATAATTTTTATATGTTAAAATTTAAACACTTAGCACTATAATTCTGGAAGGGTTACTCTCTTGTTAATTCTCACATAGCTTTAGGCATCTTGGTATGAAGATTTTTTTTCTTCCTTTACTGAATTTCAGTTAAAAATCCTCTCTAATATTTTGCCATTTCAATTGTTCTACCAAAGGAATATAGTAGAGATTTTATATTTGACTCTTTCTTACAGTGGCCCCATAATCAGCTAAGGCCAGCATGTGTGCTGTCAAACTGTGACAGGCAATCCAATCCCACTGAGGAAAAAAGTAATATAGCATACAGGCACTTTCTTTTCTGGTGGCTTATCTTTTTATTGTCTATCTGCCCCATTAAAACATAAGTTCCATCAAGAGAAGCACATTTCCTGTTTCCTTTGCTACCTACCCTTCTCCCAGTGTGGAGAAGACAATTGAGAATAGAACAAGTAAAAGTAATTGTGGAGGCCCGGGAGATGACTCAGTAGCTAATAGCACTTGCTGTTAAGCCTGACTGCAGGAAGTCAGATCCTCAGAACTCACATGAAACTGAACACCTAGGCTCCCAATGTACCTAATGAGTCAGGAGAATCCTAAAGCTAGTGGGCCAGCTCATCCGACACTCACGGTGGCAGACAACAGAAAACCTGTCAAGTGACAAAGTGGACATGAAGCCAGATCCACAAAGTGGAATGTGCATCTGGAGTTTATTTGCAAGAGGCCCTGGGGTGCCCATTCTCTCTTAAATAAATAAGTTAATATTTAAATAAAATAAAATAAAATAGATTTGAACAGAGGTACTTGTAGGAGTGGATAAAATTGCTTCCCAAAACCATGGGTTATTAACCAAAAGGATTAGTGCCAAGGCTAGGCTGCCTCCCTATGAGTGATTGGTCAAGGAGGCCTCTAAGGGCCCCATAGTGATTGATATAGGCTATTACCACATTGTGGTTGCCCACTAGAGAGGGATGGTAAGATGTTAAAGTGCCCATGCACTTATGAATAACCTTTCTGAAAGCAACCCATTTTGGCATCCCTCTGAGGAGGGCCCTCAGGGGAATGGGGGCAGAGAGGAGAGAAATGGGGGTACCAACACAAGACCTATACATAGAGTTTCTACTTATAAATAAAAAAGAGAAAAAAAAAACAAAAATTAAGCCACAAAATTAATTATATTAAACTTTGAAAAATGTTAAAAGTTCTAAGAAACCAAGCCAGTAACTAAGGCATAGACTAGAACATATATTAAAGTCCTTATTAATAAAGAGTTCTAAAATACAGGTAATATAAATTAATTACTAATAAAATGGATAATTCTAAAAAAATTATAAAAGAAAAAACACTGTATCACCGCCCTCCCCAAAGAGAAAGCAATGGAAGTGGACTGATTGGAAGAGAAGGGGATGGGCAAGAGAGGGAGGGGGAAAGAGAGAGTAATAGAGGGTAAATATGAATACAATACATTATATACATGTATGAAAATGTCATAGCAGAACCTATTATGTATAATTAATATATAGTCTTAAAATGAAAAAATACAACCTTCCTGTGAACTAGCCAGCTCATTGCCCGTGTACATATTGCTCACGCTCAAATACCCGAATTGGTACACTGGCCGAAGAAGTGGCCTCCACAAGAGTTCTTTTCTAATTCACCCCTGGCCTATGTCTTCACATAGGTCTCCACTTCGTGCCATGTCACTGGGGCACGGGGTCATCATTTCTAGCTGGCAAGGGAGTAACCTAATCCCAGTCCACGTTGCTACCTGCTGCCTTGGGCCACTCAGTATCGGCAGATTGAGTTACAGTCCCCTGGGAAGAAGTCCCAGGATGAAGCTGCCAATGCCGGAGGGTCATGGAAGGAGTAAGAGAGAGAAGAGGAAGGAGGACAAGTAGGAAGAGCTAATTCCCAGTCTAATCAGTAGGGAGCTCTGGTCTAAAGATCACAGGCAGAGTGGTCCCAGGGTGGGCAAGTGACTCACCTGCTGTGTACCTGCTGTCCTAAGTTGTTAGTTTGCACCTGTCAGGGCCATAGAAGTTTCAGTTTACAGCGTGGCATATCCTGATGTAGCTGGAGGCTGTAGCTAACTATATCTTTTTAAAAAATTATTTATTTGTTTGGGGAGAGAGAGAGAAAGAGAGACTGGGCATGCCAGGGCCTTTGGCCACTGCAAGCAACTCTAGACGCATGCACCACTTTGTGCATCTGGCTTTATGTGGGTACTGGGAGATCAAACCTGGGCCATCAGGTTTTGCAAGCAAGCACCTTTAACTGCTGAGCTATTTTCCCAGCCCTGCATATTTTTTAAAGTTTAATTTAATTTTTCCAGGTAGGGTCTTACTCTAGCCCTGGCTGATCTGACACTCACTCTGTAGTCCTAACCTGGACTTGAACTAATGGTGATCCTTTTTTATTTTATTTTATAATAATAATATTTATTTATTTATTTATGTACAAAGACAGGGAGAATGGGTCCCTCAGAACCTCTTGCCTCTGCAAATGAACTCCAGACATATGTGACACTTTGTGCACCTGGCTGTACATGGGTACTGGGGAATTGAGCCAGGTCCAACCTGGGCCATCAGGCTTTGTAGGCAAGTGCCTTTAACCACTGTGTAATCTCCCCAGACCACATATCCTTCTTTTTGATTGGTATTTTAAAAATTAACTTTAAAAATATATTTATTTGCAAGCAGAGAGATACAGAAAGACAGAGAGAGAACACGTGTACCAAGGCCTCTGGCCACTGCAAACAAACTCCAGATGCATGCACCACTTTGCGCATCTGACTTTCCGGAGGAACTGGGGAATTGAACTCGGGTCATTAGGTTTTTCAGGCAAGTGCCTTAACCCCTGAGGCATCTCTCCAGCCCAAAATTAACTTTTTTTTAGTTGTAGAGCTGATCTTTTAATTTTGAATATAAAGGTAATATTACATATTTTCTTTCACAGGTGTTTTTCATTTTTCATTTTTAAATTTTCATCATCATCATTATTATTATTATGGTTTTTCAAGGTAGGCCCTTGCTCTAACCCAGGCATTTTTTAATTTCTTATTTTTAGATTTTTAAACTTATTTATTGTTAATAATTAGATACATGGTTGACAAGTCTTGTGATGTTATCCTCCCTGCCCCCAAAATTAACTTTTTATTGACAACCTCCACACATAGACAATATACCATACACCACCCACCCTTTTCCCCCTTTTGTCTCCCCCTTCCACTGAATTCCTTCTATTTTGATGTTGTCATTTCCACCTCCTATTATGCAGGTCTTGTGTTTGTAGCATCAGCCACTGTGCGGTCCTGAATGTCACAGTCACTTTGTAAGCAGTCCTCCCCTTCCTTTGGCTCTTACATTCTTGTCACCACCTCTTCTGCAGTGGTTCCCAAGCCTCGGAGGAGTAGAGAGACGTCTCATTTAGTGATGAACACTCCACTGTCATCCTTCTTAGCAGTTTGATGAGATTTGAGTCTCCCCAGTGGTCACCAGCGTCTGGAAAGAGAAGCTTCTCTAACCCAAAGTGAGAGTGGCATTAATAGACGTAAGCATTTAGAGTGCACTTTGGTGGAAGGAACATATCCATGTAGCAGACAACAGTCTAACTGCATGTCTTCAGGCTAACCAGTAAGATCTTTCTAGAAGGAAAGTCTGAGTACACACTTCTATGGCTGACCTACCACATCAGCTACTTAAATGTAAACCCAGAAGAGGGAGGTTGATGGCTCTCAAGGATGAGAGTCAGAGTTGAGGAAGGATGTGTCCGGTTCAGTGGAAGTGTGCTCCCTAGCAAGTGCCAGGCTCTGGGTTCAGTCCTCAGCACTAATAATAATAGCAATAATAATAATAATAATAATAATAATTATAAATTATTACAAAAAGGACGTGTCACTTCTGTCCTTATTCTGTGAATACTTCCTTATCTGGAAACTGTGTCTTTTCAGACAGGATAAAGGTCATGGAGATCATGGTGGGCCCTTAAATGTCACCATAAGTATCCTTATTAGAGAGAAGAGAGACAGAGAGAGCACAAGGAGACGAGAGGATCCATTATAATTAAGAAGCGCCAGTAGCTGCTCTCACACAGAGTCCAGAGGGAGTGGGGACCTGCTTACACCCTGACTTCAGACTTCTGTCCTGCAGAACTGTGAGAGGAAAAATACCTATTGTTTTAGGCCACAAGTTTATGTAGCCCCAAAACAAATGTACTAAGTTTAAAATCTTTGTCTTATGTAATTTTTGATCAAAACATATATAGTTCATATATGATAAAATTTGCTTATTTACTTATTTATGCACATGTATGTGTGTGGAGGCCAAAGGATAACTTTAGTGTTATCCTCAGGAAGGCTGTTCACCATTTTTTTTTTTTTTGAGACAAGATCTCTCATTGGCTAGATTGGCTGGCTAGTGAGCACAGGTATCTTCCCGTGGTTACCTCCTCAGCCCTGGGAATCACAGTTTTTTCTGTGGGTTCTGGGGATTGGGTTCAGATCCTCATGCTAGCGAGGCAGGTGCTTTACCAATCAAGGTAGCTCTCTAGCCTTTATCCTTGTGAAGTTATGATTGATTGTTTAGTAGAATCACAAATTATAGAAATGTCTTCACTAATTCCAAAACATTTTCATTTCTCCCCAAAGAAACATCACACATGTTAGTAGACATTCCATTGTCCTTTTTCCTGGTCCACTCATTCACTAATTCGCCCTGTGTCTCTCTGAACCTTTCACAGGGATGCAGATCATACAGGGTGTAGCTTTTAGGTCTGTTTTCTTTCTCTGAGCACAATATTGTCAAGGCTCATCCATGTTGTAGCTCCAATCAGCACTTCATTCCTTTTTATGGCCCAATAATATTTAAGTTATGGATATTCAAATGTTATTTATTTGCCAATGACTGATATTCACTTTTAAAAACAGATATATAAAAACATGAAAATTACACTAATGAAGTACCAGGTGATATTCCCCATTGCACAGGACTGGGGATATAAGACCAGACATAAAGTGGTTGCCTGTCATTCAAAAGAAATGTTAAATGAGGTTAAACCTTTCTAACTTTTCAGAACTTCTATCATTTATTTATCACGAAACATGCAAAATCCTTTCCTCTCTTTTATTTATTATCTCATTAATGCATACATGTGTGCAGATGCTTGAGTGTATATATATGAGTGAGGGTGTACGTGTGGAGGTCGGAGGACAACCTTGTGTGTAGGTCCTTGCCTTTCACCTTATTTGAGACTAGGTCTCAAGTAGCTGGCCCCTGAGCTTCTGGGAGACTTTCCTGTCTCTGCGTCCCATCTCACCACAGGTGAGCTAGGGTTACAGATGTTCATGGCACTGTGTTTGGCTTCGTTTGAATTTTGGGAATCTGAACTCAGGTATTCACACTTGTGCACCAAGTGCTTTGTTTACTAAGTCATCTCCCCAGCCCTTATTTAAACAATGATTTGGGTGTATTTATTTATATATTTATTATTTTATTTCTGTGTGTGTGTATGGGTGCATGTGCACGGTCATGTACGAGGACAGGGGACACTTTGAGGTGTCCCTTAGCCTCTCCTTCCACATTATTGAGACAGTCTCTTTTATTGTTGTTTGTGCCTCTGTCAGGCCAACCCATCTGTTGTAGTCAGCCATACGCCGCTGGGATGGATCTCCAAACCAGGCACAATTTGGAGAGGAAAATTTATTGAACAGATCTAGGGGAAGTTAAGGAAAAAGGCTGGCCCCTTTTCACAGATCCAAGCAGAGACAGAGACAGAAGCCCAGCACCAGCACCAAGCAAGCACACTGTAACACACTGTGATTCACAAAATGCTGATTGTTGTTGGCTTTCCTCCCCAAGCTCAGTGTCCTGCAAACACCCCCCGCCAAGGGACATGATGTCTTTAGCAATAGGGTCTTACCATCTAGTTCTGGGTTGGTAATCAAAAACTTTGGCAACAACCTGTGTTGCTTTGGAGACCTCAGGAACTTTCCAGACCAAAACTCACTGGGAGGGGATCCTCTAAAAACCTATGCCTCTGGCAATAGTAGCTACTCAAGCAGCATTCTTATGCCCAAACTCTTTACTTAAGAAAATTATAGTGTTTAATCAGCTAACAAAGAAGTAAGTTTCCATTTGGCTTTTTCATCACATCTTTAGGTTTGGTTAACCTTCCCACCATTTTTTTTTCTCCTCCGTTCCCCTTCTTTAGTCCCCACTTAAACCTTTTCATCCCCAATATTTTGCCCTTCTACTTACATATCTACTATTTCTTCTTCTTAAGAACTCTCCCTGCCCTCATGACTCCTTTCTAGACTCTTGGCCTTTCCTGACTCCATCTTATATTCAAATCTAAAAATTCAAAGCTAGATCTGCACATGAGAGAGAACACGTGGCATTTGTCTTTCTGAGCCTGGATTTCCTCAGTTAGCATCTTTTCCAGATCTATTCATTTTATGCTAATTTCATTTTCCTTTACATCCGAATAAAACTCCACTGTATGTATGTAACCATATGTTCCTTATCCATTTATCAGTTTGATGGGCATCTAAGCTGATTCTGTAACCTAAATATTATGAATAACGCAACAGCAAAGATGGGTGGGCAAGTATCTCTGCACTGAAGTGTAGGATCCTCAGGGTAGATGCCAAGGAGAGATATAGCTGGGATACATGGCAGACCCACTTTCAGCTTTCTCAGAAATCTCCACACTGATTTTCATAACGACGGCACTAGTTCCCATTCCCACCGACAGTAACTAAGGCTCCTCTTCCCCCACCCTCACCAGTCTTTGTTGTCATTTGATTTTTATGGTAGCCATTCTGACTAGGGTGAGAAGGAGTCTTGAAGTAGTTTTAATTTGCATTTCCCTGATGGCTAAAGATGTTGAGCAGTGCAAAAATTATTTATTGGCTATTTGTATTTCTTCTGAGCATTCTCTGTTCTACCCTTAGCTCATTTTTCAGTTGTGTCATTTGATTTCTTATTGTTTAGCTTTTTGAGTTTGTATATAATAAATATTAAAATCTTCTCTTGGAAATATATCTTGCAAATATTTTCTTCCATTTTGTAGACTTCCTCTTCACTTATTTCTATTGCTTTACCAAAAGCTTTTTCATTTCATGAGGTCTCTCATTCCTTTGATTTCGTTGAACATTTTTATAATCATTCTTTTGACCTCTTAGTCTGGCATTTTGTTTAATTCATTTACTGGAGGCCAACTGTGGGATTCATAAATTTTGGGGGATTGTCTTGGATTTTTCATGTTTCTTATATTACACCTTTGGGAATTCTGCATCTTAGGTCATTTCTTTCTTTCTTTCTTTTTTTTTTTAAATTTCAGGTGGGCCTTGAACTCCTGATCCTTCTGCCTTTGCCTCTTCAGAAATTTCCTACCAGCATGAACCCCTACAACCTGAAAGTTATTTCATTGCTTGGCTTTTATGTCTTTTTAAAAAATATCTTTATTATCAATAATTAGGTACATTGTATGAGCAAATCATGTGATGGTACCCCCATTTCCCTCCTCTGTGTACCCTGCCCACTGGAGACCCTCCTCAAAAATGGGGAGGAAAGGTTATAAACTGTATATGTCGGAAGAATAGTAGAGATCATAGGAGTAGACGGGGCAGAGAAAAACACAGAACAAGCCTAAAATCCAACTAAGCAATGTACAAACACAAACAAACCATCATGAAATATATATACAAGAATGGAGATATTAAAAAAAAGAGGCATGTGCAGACTTTTAATCCCAGCACTTGGGAGGCAGAGGTAGGAGGATCACTATGACT
>PVHP010005054.1:0-67541 GCA_004024765.1 Zapus hudsonius
CTACCCCCCCACACACACACACAGCCTGGCTGGTGGGAGCAGGGGAGCATAGTCTCCTTCAGCTGAATAATTCTTTGTTTTGCACCTTGGGGTGACTTCTCACTTTAATTACATGTATGATTTTCCTCTGGTCTCCGACCTACCATGTGTCTATTTCTCTGACACTCCAGATCCACCATGTGGTGCGTTCTCTAATCTGGGCCTGTTACCTGTGTAAATTCTCTAAACTCAGGGTAGCCCTGGGTACAACTCTCTTGACTGTTCATTCTCATCTGAGTTTCTTGGTCTCTGCTTTGATATTCTCTCTCTGCTGTTCCTCCTGAAGCTCCCACCATTTACCCTCTTACTCCCTTCCATGGGTGGATGCTGTGTGTGTTTCTTCTAAATCTCCCTACATATGTGAAGGGAAGCGGGTGCCCACAGACCCAACCAGAGGCTCATATGGATGACCGAGGAGAGCTTTATTGTGCAGGGGCTGCCTCCATGTGGGGTGGAGGCAGCAGAGATGGGAGGGGCGGGGAAGGGGAGGTTTTCAAGGGCTTTCAGTCAGGAGGGGCAGTTGGCAGTAAGGAATTGCTTCCTTGGGTGAGTTCTTCCTTATAAGGAGAGACATTTAGGTCCCCTCAAGGGACTAGAAACCTAGACAGAAACCTAAATTGACCATTGGGGATTATTAAGCCGTCTCTCTCCAGTGGTCATTTTGTTTCTTCAGCCAGTCTTGGTGGCTAAACCAACAATATATCCTCCACACGCCTGTGGCTCTGCTCCAGTCTTTCCCTAAAAGCCTCAATTTCTCTTAAACCTTATGAACTATGCAGTGTCTTTCACATGAGTGTTTCCTACTTCCCATGTGCTTATGACTCTGCTCTAGTCTTCTTCCTAGATCCCACTTTCTCTTAAATAAACTCCAGAATTTGTGATTTCTCCCTAAGTAAACTTAATAATTTATAATTTATCCTTCTTGGATGTCATTTTTAATCAATTCTTTGTTAAAAAATAGAATAGGACCCCAAATTGGGGTTCATAAACTTGGGGGACCCTTCCTGAACCCAAAATCCTACATCACTGTGACATGCTAGGACAGGAGGCTGGGGCAATGTACAATAGGGAGAGTTAAGCCGGGCGTGGTGGCTCATGCCTTAAATCCCAGCACCTGGGAGGCAGAGGTAGGAGGATTGCCGGGAGTTCAAGGCCACCCTGAGACTACATAGTGAATTCCAGGTCAGCCTGGGCTAGAGCAAGATCCTACCTTGAAAAACCAAAAAAAAAAAAAACAAAAAAAACCAACCAAAAAACAAGGTCTAAACCTTGACCCAACTCTAAGCTGCTAACATCTGAGAGTGACACATCTTTTATTCATGTACTTCTTTACTGAGAACCAAGCCTGTGCAGGGGCACTGGGGATGTGGCAGGAGGCAGGATAGGTGGCATCTGCCTTCAGGGAGCCTTCGCCTCCATCCCTGATATTTTTTCCTGAAGTGTTTTGATTCACTTGCAGTTACTATGAACCAAGTTCATGCTTTAAAGATAACCCACTCCTCAAATGGAACTTTCACGCATTTCAGATAAGCATGCAAACATAGATTTGAAAATAGCCTGGAAGTTTCTTCTTACTTTTCTTTTGCTTTGATAGGGTCTCATGTAACCCAGGCTGGCCTCAAACTTGCTACATAGTCACGGCTGGCCTTGAAGTCCTTGATTCGTCTGTCTCTGCCTCCTAAATGCTGGGATTACCAGTGCGTACCACCACCCCTAACAAGTCTAGATGTACATTTCTGTGAAGTTAAGTATTCATCAGCCATCCAGCAATCCTGCATTTACCCAGAAAAATGGAGACAAGTCCACACAGGACTTGTATGTGAATGTTTGTAACAGATTTATTAACAGCCCCAACTGGAAACAGTTCACCTGTCCATCAAAGAAAAACAGATAAACATTTTGTAGCATATTCATGCAACAGAACACTATTTGAAAAGCAGTGAACTGTGGGTAATAGTTAGGGTCTTGCTGATAGGATAAAAATACCCTCAAAAATCAGCTTAATGGGGGGGGTATTTCATCCTACAGGTCCAGGTCACAGGCCATCATGGAAAGGCACAATGACAGCTGCTCATCCAGTCCGCAGTGAGGACACAGAGAGCCATGAATGCTACAGCTCAGCCAGCTCCATCCCCGCCCATGAACTGGGGCTGAGCACAGTGAAGGCGGGTCTTTCCACCACAATTAACCTAATCAGTATTAATCCTTCTGGGTCCTGTCACATTGACCATCAGTATAAACCATCACACTGTGGGTATTTACATCATGGCTGGCTCCAGAGTCACTGTGTTTTGTGAAAGAAGACAGAAAGATGCAGTAGGATCCCACTCCTCGGGAACTAGTCTGCAGGGCCAAGAGCCACACCATCTGCGACAGGGCCATAGGAAAAAATAGCAGCAATGGGGCAAGGAAAGTTGAGAGGTGAAGAATTATTTTTTATTGCAATAGTGGGCCCACGACTATATCAAAGCCTGTTGCATGGGGCTGCGGAGATGGCTCAGCAGTGAATGGCACTTGCTTGCAAAGCCAACCAGCCCAGGTTCAATTCCCAGCGCCCATATAAAGCAGGACACAAACAGTGATGCATCCATCTGGAGGTCATTTGCAATGGCTGGAGACATGGCTTGCCCATATGTACACACACAAGCACACACATGCACACACACACGTACATATGCATGGAAACAAATATATATATATATATATATATATATATATATATATATATATATATTGTTTGTTTGTTTGTTTGTTTTTTCAAGGTAGGGTCTCACTCTAGCCCAGGAGGCCTGGACTTCACTATCTGGTCTCAGGCTGGCCTTGAACTTACAGCGATCCTCCTACCTCTGCCTCTGGAGTGTTGGCATTAAAGGCATGTGCCACCATGCACAGCTAGATATATTTTTCAAAAAGCTCATTGTATTATTCACTTAAGTTCCTGATTTTATTGCATATAAATTATACTTCAATAAAACATCTAAGAAAATTGTCCATGAACTAATGGGAATAAAACCTTCTGTTTTTAGACTGTAATACCAGACCATTTTTATCTTTTAAATTAAAACACACACACACACACACACACACACACACACACACACACACACACACACACACAAAGGAAACTTTCCTTTGAAGCAGAAAGGACAAAAACACTAAGCTAAATGGAGGCTTTCAGCTCAGGGCTGTGCACGTGGAAGCCGGCAGCAGTGATCAGGAATTCACATCCTACAGGGGAATGGGGACAAAAGGGTTCTTTGGAGCTGGAAGTCTATCCTTAGCCTCATGGCTGGAAGCCATGTTATAGGTAACAAGAGGAAGCAACTAGAACATAAAACAAGCCACCCTGACTCAACAATTGGACTTGTGTCATGTCTGATCTCACCAAAGACCAGGCATCCTGAACTGTTGATAGGAAGCTTGGCTTGGAACCAGGGTCTTGAGGGACTGCCTTCATCCAAGTGCAGAGCAAGAAGAAGGACAGAAATATTCCTCTTCAAAGCTGGCTTGCAAACCCAAACTCCACAGCACCTGGAGAAATCTGACACTGGGTGAGAAAGCCAAGAAACAGCGCCTGGCTGAGAAGTCCACGTGCGGGTGCGGTAAATGCAATGGTGAGGAGGGCGTTCTGGAAAGAACGAAAACAAATTAAGATCCCAGCAAAAATAAAAAAAGTGGACTGGGGAGATGGCTCAGTGAATATAGTGCTTACCTCTCAGGCTGGAGTACTTGAGCTCAATCCCCAGGCCCCATATAAACAGCAGAAGCTTCTATAATCTCAGAATGCTGACAATGACAGCAAGACAGAAGACAGAAAGCAGAAGCAGGCTTGGTGGCACACGCTTTGAATCCCAGCACTTGAGAGCTGAGGTAGGAGGACCACTGTGAGTTTGAGGCCAGCCTGAGACTACAGATTAGTCTGGGCTAGAGCAAGACCCTACCTCAAAAAAACAAAATAAATAAATAATAAGAGAGGAGGCAGACATAGGAGAATTTCTGAGGAGCTCATGGAAAGCGCAGCAATGAATGGCAGAATGCAAATCCAGAGCCTGGAGCCCTGCCTCAAACGCGGTGGACAGGCAAGGATGACCCAAAAGTTGTCCCTGACTGCCACACAAACACTGTGGCAGATGTGCGCACATCTGCACTCACATGAACACATATTCAACCAACCACACACACACACACAAATTAATAATAATAATAATAATAATAATTAATAAATAGTAAAAAGAAAAGTTTGAAAACAACCAAATATAACTACTGGTTGGCACAAAAGAGAATGAGAAATTCTAAAAGTGAAAATATGGCTGTCGATGTGACTTCCAATGTAGTCCCCCGCCCCTATACACACAAACCAAATCTCCTGGTCATGTGAAACACACAAGATGGTAGAGAATAAGTCAAGACATATCAGTAATAAATGTAAATGGATTAGACTCACCTACTAAAGACAAGAGACTCTAAGATGAATTTTTTTCCTTAAGAACATCAGAATCTAGCTATATGACCTGTATATAAGACAGAGCCAAGATAATGGCAGGGCAAATATTGAAAACAGATATAAAATGATATCCCAGGCAGGTAAATGCTAGCGTTAAAGAAAAACACCTGATTTATCAATGTTTGTAGCAGGCAAAATCGACTACAACACAAAATACACACCTGGGGCTCAAGTAGGCCGATATTTTCATGCTAAAAGCAAGGCTTCCACGGAAGGGATAACAAGTCAGGAACCTAAAGGCTTCCTGGCCTTTGAATGGAGTTCTTTCACATTCATACTTCTTCAAGGATTGTTTGTTCATTAAGACAAAACTTCATGCAGGGCCGAGTCCCTTAATGTGGAAAAGGATGAGGCATAGGACAAAAGAAGATTAAAAAATAAGGTTGCTTACTAAATTATTAACCTTAAAGCTATGGGCTAAATCAACATAACTGCAACTAGAATAATAAAGGCCCAGTACATTTTCAATCACTTGCAGTGCATTTGCATATTAAATTGGAACATTTATATAGACATAGCCTAGAAAAACGGCTGTTATTAAAATGTGCCCACAGTTAACACTTTCAGATACCAAGTTCACTTAGTTAAATGCAACTCCGCTAGTAGAGCCTCCTTCTGCGTAGGGGCAGGGCTGAAGGACAGATGAGACCATGGGGGCTCCGGAAACCCAGGCCATGTAACAAAAATCACATGTGAAAGAGGGTTGAGCTGGCCAGGCATGATTCAATAATGTCTTTGGTCTGAAGGACAGCTGAGTAATAGATGCAATTGAGCAAGTCTTCTGAACTGTGGGGTGCTGTGACCCAAATCCTATCCCTTGGTTCCACTGGAACCCTGCCTCACTGGAAGACCTTCGTGATACTCCATCTTGATGGATGGGATTTAGAAGCCAAGAAAGCAAATCTCTGGATATGCCAGAGGGAGTTTCTAGATTTTAGGTTGTTGAGATGGAAAGACCCAGCCTAGGGCACATTGTTCCATGGGCTGAATAAACAGGAGAAAGCAAGCTGAGCACCAGCATTCATTACTGTACCAGAAATCTTCTCATTGTGTGACAAAAATACCTGAGAAGTAGCAATTTAACCGGGGGGGGGGGGAATTATTTCAGCTGACAGTTTGAGGTTACACTCCATCATGGCAGGGAAGGCATGGTGGCAGGAGCCTGTGGCAGCTGGTCACATTCAGCCCATGGTGAGGAAACAGAGTGATGAATGCTGCTGCTCAGCCAGCTTTATATATACACAGTCTGGGACCCCAGCCTGTGGAATAATGCTTCCCATAGTTAAGATGGGTCATCCCACCCCAAATAACCTAATACACACAATCCCTCTCAGGTTGGCCTAGTAGCTAACCTAACTAATTCCTTACAGGTGATTCCAAGTCCTGTTAAGTTGACAGTCAATATGAACCATCACAATTACTCTCTGCTTCCTGACTGCAGATGTGCCGTGACCAGCTGCCTACCGCAACCGTTACCTCCCCGCCATGATGGACTGTACCCTCAAACTATCAGCCAAATTAAATCCTTTCTCCTTGAAGTTGTCTTTGAGGGGTATTTGGTCACAGCAAAGGGCAGTAAGTAATTCCTTGAGAATGTCCTTCCTTTGTTCATCCTAATTCATCTGGCCATCAGCCTCCCCTGAGAGAGATTTCATACAGTAAGCACACCACTCATGACACTGTCCACTTACACAGTGAGCCGAGGTTTCAGGAGCCACAGGTATGAAAGAGGAGTTAGAGTTGTGTTGAGATAGAGTGCAGCAGCATAGAAGGTTGTTAGCGATTTAGACTCTGATAATATACGAGCACGCTCTCAGTACTGAGGGAGGTGATAGTTCTTGCTGCATTTGGGGGAACTAAGTTTTCATAGAGTCCAAGACCACTGAGTCTCAAACTGTGGTGGCCAAGACCAGCAGCGTCAACATCACGTGGGAGTCCTACTGGATCAGAGGCCCCAGGGCGGGATCCAGACATAAGCATTTAACAAGCTGATGGTCATAGCATTAGCAAGATTACGACACTTGTGTGACCCAGCTCAACACACATGGCAGGGTGGAGAAGGGTTTCCACCCACACCTTTTGAGTCCAGTGGAAAGTATGTGAAAAAATGAGGAAGCATAGGACCAATTGAAATGACAGAGCTGGGACTGGAGAGATGGCTCATTGGTTAAACAGGCTTGCTTGCAAAGCCTGCTGTCCTAGGGTTGGATTCCCCAGTACCCAAGGAAAGCCAGATACACAAAGTGGCACATGTGTCTGGAGTTTGTCTCCAGGGGCAAGAGGCCTTGGTGTGGCGTGTATGTGGTGCATATATTGCACAGTTGTATGTACTTCTGTGTGTGTGCAGATATTCCCGTTCCATGTGCACGTGCGTGGAGGAGGCCAGAGGAGAATTTTGAGTGTCCTCCAGCCCTATTCTGCTTTGTTTCCTCGAGATGAAGTCCCTGTCTAAACCTCTAGCTACTACTTTTGGTCAAATTGGCTAACCAAAAGCCCCAGGAATTTTCTTGTGTCTGTTCCCTCAGGATTGGGGTAACATGTATGTGTCCATACATGGATTTTCACATGGGCACTGGGGATGGAACTCAGGCCCTCATACTTGCATGGCAAGATTTCTTACCTGTTGAGTCACCTCCCAAACCCCCAGAATAGTTTTAATTTATGCAAAATAAAATGACAGGACCACAAAGGAAATCCATTATACTGAAATATGACTTTCAAAATACTTTTATATTGGGCTGGAGAAATGGCTCAGCGGTTAAGGCATTTGCCTCCAGTGCCTAAGGCCCCGGGTTCAATTCCCCAGGACCCACATAAGCCAGAGCCACAAGGTGGTGGCCCTGGTGCATTCTCTCTCTCTCTCTCTCTCTCTCTCACTCTCTCTCTGCTTGAAAATGAATAAATAAAATATTAAAAAAATACTTTTATAAAGTACAATATGGGAACAAATGTGGTTTTGCATATTGTGCTTAGTTTTTTTTTAATTTAATTTTTTTTGTTTGTTTTTCAAGGTAGGGTCTCACTCTAGCCCAGGCTGACCTGGAATTCACTATGTAGTCTCAGGATGACCTTGAACTCACAGCCATCCTTCCACCTCTGCCATCAGAGTGCAGGGATTAAAGGTATGTGCCACCACGCCCGGCTAGTATTTTTTTTAATTAAAAATATTTTTATGTATTTATTTTCAAGCAGAGAGAGGGAGAATGGGCACACCAGGGCTTCTTGTATACCTGATGGGTCTGTGCGATTCCTACAGTGAGAGAGTCCCGAGTACTGGTAATGCCACAGTGGCAGTTAAGGAACTATTCCTTTCACTCAGGAGACAAAGAACTGGTAAGCTTTGCTTCAAGGATAATGAAAATAAAGATGTAGAGGGCTGGAGAGATGGCTCAGTGGTTAAAACACTTTTCTGTAAAACCTAAGGACCTGGGTTCAATTTCCCAGGACCCACATATAGCCAGATGCACAAAGTGGTGCATGCATCTGGAATTTGTTTGCAGTGGCTGGAGGCCCTGGTGCCCCCATTCATTCATATTCTCTCTCTCTCTCTCTCTCTCTCTCTCTCTCTCTCTCTCTCTCTCTCTCTCTCTGCCTTTCTCTCATAAATAAATAAATAAATAAATAAATAAATAAATAAATAAATAAATAAATAAATAAATAAAGCGGGCTTCTCCCATCTCAGCAGGTAGACCATTCAATCCATTCCATCCACAGAACACTGGGATTTCTTGGTAGGCGCTTTGGTCAAGCTGGACCTGGCAGCCCAACATCCAAGCTACCAGGGAGGCTGAGCTAGAAAGAACACAAGTTCAAGGCTAACCTGGGCAACTTAGTGAGACCCTGTCTCAAGAAGTAAAGAGGGTTGGGGGTGTGGCTCTGTGGGAGCGCTTGCCTGGTCTGGACAACATGTGGGCACTAATCCATAGTACTGGGGGCGGGGCAGGATCTGTTGGAAGGCTCATCTAGATTCCCATGCTGAGACTAGTCAGGTCTTTTTGGAGACAAGTGGTCTAAAAGAATCATAGACACCCCAGCCAAATTAGGACTTAATCAAGAAGACAAAGTAGGATCGTGGAGAGGGCGCAGAGGATGGAGGAGGAGTGGGCACAGTCCTCCAGCATCTGCCCCGGCAGAGACAGCCTGGTCTTCAAGGGGACTCAGACACCAGATGGCATACAGACTAGGATTCCCGCCAACCTTGGCGTTCCTTCATTCCCAGTTTTATTTACTTTCACTTCCTGATTGGTTTTCTTTAAATATTGATCTCTGTTTCAGGTGTTGGTGGAAGACTTGCCCTTTACCATCAACCAGCCTTCTAGGCACTGGCTCTCCTACCCTCTCCTCCTGAATGGCCAGGGACTCTCAGCTCCAGGTCTGTCTCTGTCGACATCTTGCACTGCCCGGCGCAGGGGCGCAGGGGCTATCCCAGCCACTCACACACCAGAGGTAAGGTAGCAGTGAGGACTCTCAGCCCTGACCCCCAATGGGCTTCCGTCCATGCTTGGAAGTAAGAACGGCCTCACTGGGCCTGAGGCTGACTTCACAGTGGCCCCATAAATGCTCCAAGGAAACTTTGAGGTTCAGAGAGAGAAGGTGTATCTAACAGCATATACCTTCAAGGTGCCAGGGCTGAGATTTGAACCCATATCTGTGTGTTGGCTTCCAGAGCTATACATGAAAGAGACTGAAGCAAAGTATCCATTCTTTTCCTTTGTGTGTCTGTATGTGAAATTATTTTTCAACATTTTATTGAGAATTATATATTTATATATATAATATTTTCTTTATTCATTTCATTTTCAAGGAGAGAGAGAGAGAGAGAGAGAGAGAGAGAGAGAGAGAGAGAGAGAGAGAGAGAGAGAGCACCAGGGCCACCACCTTGTGGTCTGGCATATGTGGGTACTGTTCTTTCCTTTTTGGTGGTTGTGATGGTTCAGCTTTGTTGTCAACTTGATCTTTTCAATTATCTTGGCTGGGTCTCTGAGGACGTTCACAGGAAGGCAGCCTCACAGTAGGAGCAGGATGTAAAGAAGCTAAGGGAAATTAGTAATTAACATCCCTTCCTGTATGGGCAGTGCAGAAAGGAAATTCCAGACTCAGGAAGCCATTAAGTCTGGGATAGGGTTGCAAGACCCCACCCTAAGGCTATATATATAAAGGGGGAGAAAATCTCCTCACTACTCCCTTGCCTGCCTCCTTGCCTGCCCGGCTGCTGGTGTCTCTTCAGCTGCATTGAAATGGAACTTCCTCAGCCTTCCAGTCTGGACTGAAGACCAGTGCTCCCTAGGAATCCTTTAGGCCTTCAGTGCTGGATTACGACTACTGAGGCATCCAGCCAGGTGGACTGAGCAGTGATCAGTTCTTTGACTCTTGGGCTTTCAGACTGCTATTGTGGGACTGCCGTGAGCTAATCCAATAAACCCCCTTTTTCTTTACTACAGTTCATTCTGTTGATTCTGTTTCTCTAGAGAACCCTGACTAATACAGTGATGAGGGGTAGTGGCGTGTTTGGTAGGTATATTCCTGAGAACTGGCTCAAGTTTGAATCTCCTAAAGCAGTCACAGGACACTCTGGATATACATTCAGAAGTCAGTACTGAGACAAAAGGAAACATCCACATTGACATTAAAAGCCAGATAAAGATGTCCTCTAGTAGCTCTGTCATTTAACATTATCTTGGAGATACTGGCCGGTGCACTCAGATGCAAGAAATGAATAAGAAGTGTATGGATTGGAAAGAAACGAGGAAGATAACCTTGCTTGCAATATCATTTAGGTAGCTGGGATGTGGGTGGGAGCCACCACATGGAAACTATTATGAGAAATAAAAATTCAATCAAGTTGCTGAACACAAAAGTTAAAATATAGAAACCAGGCTGGAGGTGTAGCTTAGTGGTAGAGCAGGTGGTTACCATGCATAAAATGGTGAGTTCAATCTCTAGCACCAAAAATATAAAATAGAGAACTTCTTTTTTTTGTTTTGTTTTGTTTTGTTTTTCAAGGTAGAGTTCTTGCTCTAGCCCCGGCTGACCTGGAATTCACTATGTAGTCTCAGGCTGGCCTCAAACTCATAGCAATCTTCTTACCTTTGCCTCCCAAGTGCTGGGATTAAAGGTGTGCACCACCACATCTGGCCTAGAAGAGAACTTCTTTGTTGACAGAAGAGGGGGCTTTTAAACCCAAGATGCTCTCAACCTCCTGCTGCAGCCTCCCAAGTGGCTGGGACTCAAGGTGCAGTGCCTGCCAGTGCCCTAGGCTGGAAAGACAACTTAAAGATATTCTCTCTTCCTTCAACATTTTATAACATTTTTATAGTTTGGAATGTAGCTCGGTGGAAGAGCCCAGCGTATCTGAGACTCTAGGGTTGATCCCTAGTATCACCAAAAAAACATTTTTGGGATTGTTTTGTTTTGTTTTGAGGTAGGGTCTCACCATAGCCCAGGTTGACCTGGAACTCTGTAGTTTCTGGCTCGCCTTGCTTTTACAGAGATCCTCATACCTCTGCCTCCTGAGTGTTGGGATTAAAGGCATGAGTCATCATGCCCGGCTAAAAAAAAGTTTGAATGCATAAAAATTAAACTAATTTTACAGAACACTCTCATCTTCCCACCACCTTGATTTTCCAGTTAACGTTTTTCTAACTATCACAATGCTACCGATCAAGGCTCAAAGCTATTGTCTGCTAGTGCCCACGTGCACATACTTACATCTAGAAAACTCTGGCGCACACTGAAGATGCCTCACAGAAAGGGAGGTGGCATACTAGGAAGGGGGTGCTGATCATGGATATGTAAACTTTCACCATCTGAATTTATGAATTTAATATAATCCCAACTAACATAACAATTGAATTTTTTGTCTGTGCTGGGGATCCAATGCAGGGACTTGTACATGTCAGGAAAGACTCTTAAAAACTAGCTGATTCAGGCTGGAGATGGCTCAGCAGTTAAGGCACTTGCTTCCAGTGCCTAAGGACCCCGGTTCAATTCCTCAGTACCCATATGGGCCAGATCCACAAGGTGGTGGCCCTGGTGTGCTCTCTCTCTCTCTCTCTCTCTCTCTCTCTCTCTCTCTCTCTCTGCTTGAAAATGAATAAATAAAACATTTTTTAAAAGTCTTTAAAAAAAAACTAGATGATTCTATTTCACATAGAAAAGCAAGGAAGAAGCCAGGTAAGTTGTGGAAAGAAAAAGTTATGCAGAGAAGTGATTAGAAATCATTTGAATAGATTTAAATGTGTTAAAAAAATGACAAAGATTGAAACAGTTTGGTAATGACACATGAATGAGATTAAAAGAGCAGAAGAGAAGATTTACAAGCAGACCACAGATGTGGAATTTTGGAGTTTAACAGTGGAATTTCATGCCAGTGGGGGAAAATCTAAGTGTTCTCAAGATGGTGTGGAAAAATTAAGAAGTTAGATAAAATTAAATTGGGACCCCATCTCATACCGCAAAGCAGTTTAAATTCCCAAAGAGTCAAATTGACATTTATGTAAATGAATGATAACTCAAGAACAATCAAATAATAAAAACCCCAACTGCTTAACAATAAAATACATTTTATTTGTTCCAAAAAAGAGTGAAAAGAAAAATGAAGAGGGAAAAGATATGAAATTCCTCTCACAGATTTGCCACAAACCAATAGGGTGACAACCAAGGAAGCCAGAGGACACTTAGGGAGGACACTGAGACCACAGGGCTCTGGGACAAGCAGAAGCTGCAGGGCCATCACCCAGGGAAGCTGCTGCAGGACCCCAGTTTGCCAGCAGATCGCCCCAGATGAACACCTTTGCTTCTGGGATGGCAAAGCTGGGAAGTGGGGAGCCAGGTGCACACTCACAGACCACGGATAGATGTGCAAAGGAATTCACTGAAATTAAACTTGCACAAACTCTTGGACTCACAAATGTTAGTCATCTTGCAGGTGTATACAGAGACTTAATTTAGGAAATTCATTGTAACACTGTTTCTAATAACACCCTCAGTGTGCAGTCTTTGGGAACTGGCTCAATACATCCTGGTCTGTCTCCACAATGTGATAGTCTACAGACATTCAAACTCCCATGTGGGGCTGGGGAGTTGGTGAAGTGGGTAAAGGGCTTGTCATGCAGGCATGAGAACCCGAGTTCAGATCCTAAGCACCCCTGTAAAAGGCCAGGTGTGGTGGTGCCCACCTATAATCCAGCACTGGGGAGGCTGAAGCAGACTGTCTGGGCTCACTAGAGAGCTAGTCTAATCAAATCAGTGAGTTCTGTGTTCAGCAAGAGACCCCGTTTTAAAGAATACGTGGAGATGGATCCAGCACGAGAGACCTGACCTCAGCCTCTGGACTCCACATGCCTGAGCGCACACTTGCACCCACAACATGCATGCACGCACACCACACACACAAAAGTAAAACCTCACTAGCTATAGATGCTGGGCTGGTGGAAGTACTGTGTGTGTGTGTGTGTGTGTGTGTGTGTGTGTGTGTGTGTGTGTGTGTGTGTGTGTATTAAGAGTTTATCATGTTGCCCAGGCTGACCTTAAACTCCTGGGCTCAAGCAATCCTCCTGCCTCAGCCCCTGGAGTAGCTGGGCATACGTCATTGCCTAGCTTCCAGTTATTCTTACGCTGGGCCCAAAGCAGGAGGTGGCTTGCAGCTCCCCTAGGGAATTGCTGGGGCCCTTCTGAATCTTCTGAGCAGGCCCAGGCACCACTTTTAAGGACTCCCCCCTCCACCCTACCTCATTAGTGCCTCTGCTCCCAGCCTCCCGCTGTCACCCCAGCTGTGCTCAACTCAGCTCTGATTTCAGGTGAAAATCACGTGATAAACTAATAGGAGCAGATCAGGAAGATGAGTTGGTGGAGAGGGGGAAGCACCTGCTCTCCAGGCGTGAGGGCCCAAGTTCAATTCCCAGAACCCTCGGAAAAAGCTGGGTGTGGCTGAGCACGCTTGAAACCCAGCCCTGACAGGGGATGGAAATAGCTGAGGCTTCCTGGTCAGCTCCAGGTTCAGTGAGGGACTGTGTCAGGGAAACAAGAGAGAAGAGCCACAGAGGACACCCAATGTCTTCCTCAGGCCTCACATGCATGTGCGGCCCCGCACATACCACACACACATATACAAAAATTATATATATATATATACATATATATATATATATATATAATTTTATATGTACACCAGCCAGAGCTAGGACAGTGCTCACTCAATAAAGTCCTTGCCTCACACTCATGAGGGTCTGTGTTTGATCCCAGAATGCACATCCAAGCAGGCATGGTGGCACATGCTATAATTCTAGTGCTAAGGAGGTAGAGACAGGAGGATGACTGCAGCTCCAGAACCAACTAGTCTAATCAGTGAGCTCTAGGACACTGAGAAACTCAGTCTCATGGCATGACAAGAATGACACCCGAGGTTGTCATCTGGCCTCCACACGCATACGCAGATGTGAACTGGAATTTGTTTACATCAGCAAGAGGACCTGGTGTACCCATTCTCTCTCTCTCTCATAAATAAATAAATATAGTTTAAAACAGAAAATATGAATTGAGGCCAGAATTCCCCCAGTGCCCTCTGTGCAGCTGGTGTGGGCACGCGCTGTGGTTGGGGATATCACTCACACTCCTTACAATCCGCTGTTTAGAATGTATGGCCGTGGCTTTCAGTATGCTTACACAGTTGCACAACCAGCACCATGACCATAGAACACTCTCGTCACCTCCAAGGGAAGTCCATATCCATTAGTAGTCAGAGCCCACCCTCTTCCTCTTCAGTCCTGAAGAGGAACCCCCAATCTCTCTATCTCTAGGAATCTGCCTATTCTGGTCACTTGCGTCTGTTTTCCCTTTTCATGATGTTTTCAAGGCTCCTGTAGAGTATTACATGTATGAAAGCACTGCTCCTTTCATTATCAAATAATATTCCATTGTCTCCATCGACCACATTTCTGATAGCCGCTCTTCAGTTGATGGACATTGGGTTGCTTCCACTTTGAATATGCTGCCATTGAATATCCATTCATGAGGGTTCGCTCGGGCACATGATAGCAGTTCTCTTGGACAGGCACCCGAGAGTGGAGCTGCTCAGTAGTCTGGCACCCCAGCAGCTGCTCCCCCACCCCCAGTCCAGTCGCCAGCTCAAGCTCTGCACATCCTCGCTGGCATGGAGCATCTGCTTTTTGCTCTTAGCCCTCCTCCTGTGTGGGAGTGGCAGTCCTTCCCCAGGACAGAAAGAGAAACTGAGGCAATGCAGGAAAGATGGACAGGGGCAAGATTGGGGCACAAGCCCTTTCCTCCCCTGGCTTGGCCCTCCTAAAGGAACCATGTCTCGTGGCAGTGGCGTCTGGCACAGAGCATAGACTCGAGGCTGATGGGTGCCATCATCACTAGCAAGAACTAGGTCCTCCACCCAGAGGACCAGCCTTGCACTTGAACATTCCTGGGAGGGACCATAGTCATCAAATAAAGGCTAGCCACTGGCCAGACAACACAGGGAAGACCAGATGGCTTTGGTAGACTCTGCTAGCTCTACCTGGGTCCGTCATGTCTCCATTAACACATCCGTCCATCTGTCCTTTCACCCATCTCTCCATCCATCCACCCACCCATATCTGCCATATCATCCAACACCCACCTATATCTGCCTGTCTGTCCATTCGTCCATCTGTCCATCTTTAGCCACCACCCTCTGAGCCTCAGTGTACTCATCTGAAGCCCATGATGCAGTGCCTCAGTGGGGCTGCCATGGTGAAGAAGGAGGGGGCTTTGAGCCAGCTACTCACGGTGGCCTCGGAGGTCCAGATCAATGCATCCTCAGGCAGAGTTGCAGCAGAACCAAGGAAGGTGGGGCCCTCAGCTTGGATGAGCCAAAGGGAGTTCAGAGCTCAGGGTGCCTATGGCGGGGGAGAAGGAGTCTGAGGGACTAGGGAGGTTCAGCTACTGTGTGACCATGGGCAAACTACTTACCATCTCTGACTCTATGACCTTCCTTCAGTGTTGGGGGGTGGCCCTAGAAGGAAATGGGTGAGCAGGCTGGACTGCTGGCCTGGCTGATCTACCTGAGCCTCTCCCAGACAAGGATGCAGTGCTCACTGCACTGCTGCTAGGGAGAGCACTCAGGCGGGAGCACATTCAAATCTACCAATGAAAGATGGATGAATAAACTGATGCATTCTGGGATACAGCAATGAGAGTGAATGAGGTACAGACACGTGCTACATGGATATATCTCACAAGTGCACGAAAACCAGATGCTGTCTGCTAGCAAGGAGGCACATGTCTGACATCCCAGCCCTCAGGAAGTTGAGGCAGGAAGATCAGGAGTTCAAGACCATCCTTGTCTTCTTAGCAAGTTCCTGGCCAATCTGGGTTGCATGAGATCCTGTCCCAAAAACAACAAGCAACGGGGGGCTGGAGAGATGATTCAGTGGATAAGGGGCTTGTCTGCAAAGCCTAACAACCTGGGTTCGATTCCCTAGTACTCACATAAAGCCGGATACACAAAGAAGTGCATGCATCTGGCAGGAGGCCCTGGCACACCCATACTCACTCTGCCTCTCTCTCAAATAATAATAATAATAATAATAAAAAAGTCCGGGGAAACTACTCATTGGTTAAAGGCACTTGCTTACAAAACACACAGGCCCAGGTGTGATTTTCCAGAGTGGCACATGTGTCTGGAATTCATTTGCAATGGTAAGAGGTCCTGGTGTTTGCATGTGTGTGACACAAATAAATATATTAAAAAAAAAACAAAAAAAGAAAGAAAGAAAAGAAAAAGAAACGACAAAACTGAACCAGAGAGCTTGGGTACAGCATAAGGGTAGAGAGTTTACCTGGCATGTGCAGTGGCCCGGGTTCCATCTCCAGCACTGTGTACATACCCCACCCCCCAAACATTTTGGTCAAAGTGACATACACTGGGTATTTAAACTAGATAATGAATATTATCCATTATTCAGGAAACTGAGCAGAAGAGGGGGCAGAAAGATTATAAGAGCCATGGTGGGGGAGAATATCCAGAGTCATTGCCCCCCTCAGCAACAACACACAACACAAAGTGGGGGAACTGGCTGCCTCTGGTGCAATTCATAACCCCCTACCCCATGGACAGTATGCACACTGAGAAGGGTCCCCAGTGGGTAGGGGACAGAGAGGAGGGAAATGAGGGTACCATCACAAGATTTGCTCATACAGTGTATCTAATTCTTGATAATAAATATATTTTTAAAAAAGAATATTATTAAGCCATGAATTTTCACACTTCTAATCCTAGCACTTGGGAGGTTGAGGCAGGAGGGTCTGGAGGTCAAGACCAGCCTGGGCTAAATGAGATACTATCTCAAAAAAAAAAAAAAGCAGGTGAGCAGAGAGATGACTCAGTGGTTAAAGGTGCTTGCTTGCAAAGCCTACGGACCCAGGTTCAATTCCCTGGCATCTATATAAAACCATGTGCAAAAACTGGCACATATGTCTGGTGTTCCTTTGATGTGGCAAGAAGCCCAGGCATGCCCACACCCCCACACATACACATGCAAATAAAAAAAAAATTTTTCCGAGATAGGGTCTCACTCTAGCCCAGGCTTACCTGGAATTCACTATGTAGTCTCAGGCTGACCTCGAACAATCCTCCTACCTCTGCCTCCCTAGTGCTGAGATTAAAGGTGTGAACCACCATACTTTTTCAAAGAATATTAAGTGCTCGATTCAGTAGCACATATACTCAAATTGGAATGATACAGAGATTAGCGTGGCCCCCATGCAAGGATGACACGCAAATTCGTGAAGCCTTCCATAATTTTGATGTATGTTTCTTAAGCTTAAATAAATGTGTTATAAATTAAAAATATATTAAAAATGTGATTACTAGCTAGGCATGGTGGCTCCCTGCATTTGGGAGGCTGAGGTAGGAGGATTGTCATGAGTTTGAGGCCAGCCTGAGCTACACAGTGAGTTCCAGGGCAACCTGGGTAAGTGGGACCCTTAAAAAAAGAAAAAGATAGCCGGAGGGGCGTGGTGGCACACGCCTTTAATCCCAGCACTCAGGAGGCAGAGGTAGGAGGATCACCATGAGTTCGAGGCCACCACTCTGAGACTACATAGTGAATTCCAGGTCAGCCTGGGTTAGAGTGAGACCCTACCTCGAAAAACCAAAAAAAAAGATGACTTCTTTACTAAGAAAGACACCATTCATTGGGCTGCCTCCAAGAGCAAGAGCGAGGAGAGGAGGAGGGGGACCATGGAGAGACCACACGGGGGCTGGGCAGGGCCTGCTCAGGAGTGACATGCTTGATAGGCGGCAGCGACATAGGTATTTTCTGTATAATTAGTCACACAGCGGTGAGCAGGTTTTATACACCTCTTTGTACATGATTATCTCAGAATCAAGGACTAATTCGTGGGCCTGGTATATGCACTGGGGCTGGAGAAAGAGGAAGGGTTCTTCCACCCTCTCACCTCCCCAGCTCCAGGCACAAGCTTGGTGTGGTTGTGGCTGGCCAGGCCCTCCCCCTCTGCTCTCCCCAGCCCAGCCCCAACAAGACACTGCTCCAGTTGGTTTTAAACCACTTTATTCAGGTTGGCTGGTACTCACGGATTGGATCATGTATACAGGGCCCGCTCACCCCTAGGCTAAGCCCTGGGCCTCCCCCACCTCTCCATCGTTGGCCTGGCCGGCGGTTTGACCCAATAGAAATATTTACAAACAGAAGGGTGGGCATCCCCTAATCGGGGATGGAGAGGGGCTGGGGACATTTGGGGCTGGCAGAGGAGGCTCGAGGAGAGCCTTGAAGACCCTCACGGGTCCTGCTGGTGCAAACTCCGCAGGGGCCTGGGAGCCTCTGATGGGCTCTGCAATGGGACCCACCCGCCTCTCTGGAGGGCCACCCCATCTGTTTTTATATATAAAGAGGCTGAAATGAGGCAGTGGGGCCCTCGCTCATCCAGGCCCTGGGAGTGACCCGGCTCCCGGCCCTCACCAGGGGAGGCGCTGGTTCGGCTCAGAGGATTCAAGTCCAAGTCCAAAGTCGGGGAGGGATGGCCGTCCACACCCGCAGGTCCGAGCGGGGCTGGCAGCAAGGTGGGAGATGAGGCGGGCGGGGAGGTCCCCGCTCAGGACGAGAGAGGGGGTCCAAGCAAGCAAAGCAAACACGGGACTCACTGAAGCTGGTCACAGAGGAGGGGGACAGCCCAGAGCGGGCAAACCCCCGCCCCACCCTAGCGCGCAGGGCGGTCGTCCCCTCGGAGCCCAGGGCCACCTGCTCCGAGCCAGGTCACCGCAGGGTGTAAGGAGGGGAGGGGGCGCTTACATGCTGAGCGAGGGGGGCGGTGATCGCGGCGGTGGCCCCGGGCAGCCGGGGGCAGTCCGCTCCGAGCCGGGGCTCCCCGTGCGCGCTCCGGGGCCGCGGGGCGCCGGCTACAGGCTGCAGGCTTCTTGGTCCAGAGAGCGCTTGCGCAGCTCCTTGCCCGGCTTGGGGGGCGGCGGCGGGGCGGGCGCGGCCGGGGGCGCCTCGGGCAGCTGCAGGACCGAGTTCTCCCCGGGCTGCACCCGCAGGTAAGCCTTGACCTTGTGGTGCCGGGCCTTGCCGTCGCTGAAGTCGATGACGCGGCACTCGTAGGTCCCTTCGTCCGTGGGCTTCACCCGCGACAGCCGCAGCTTGTGGGAGATGTTGCTGCCCACCACCTTGACCACCTGGGGGCGACAGAGAGAACGTGACGGCCGGCGGTGGCAGGTGGGCAGAAACGGGCCAAGGTCAAGGTCAGCACCAGAGGGATGTCAATGGCAGGCACGCATCAATCAGTAACGCTCATGTCCAAGGGAATGCTGCCCGGGAGTGAAGACTGACCTAGGACCTGGCACGTCAGGGGCAAGGGCGCCAGGCGAAGCGTTCAGGCTATGTTGCTCTGCAAGCGTGCAGACCTGAGTTCAAAGCCCCAGCACCCATGGAAAATCCCAAGGGATCTCTGGGGCTCACCGGCTAGCTAGCCTAGCCAGATTGGTAAGCTTTTTTAAGATTCAGCAAGAGACCCTGTCTCAAAGAAAAAGATGGAGCTCGGACTAAGGGAGATGCCTTTGGTTTCCATGCACACACATGTATGCTAACACACTACACCACACACACACACACACACACACACACACACATGCAAAAAATAGTTTACAGATGGGGAGGGAGGCAGCAGCTTGGAGCAAGTCTGTTAAGTTTAGGCTTTTTATTTGTGTAGTTTTAAATAATATTTCATTTATGTGTTTGCAAGCAGAGAGGGAGGGAAGGAGAGGGAGGGAAGGAGAGAGAATGGGCACTAGGCCCTCTTGCCACTGCAAACAAACTCCAGATGCACACGCCACTCTGTGCATTTGACTTCATGTGGCTACTGGGAAACTGAACCCAGGCCATCAGGCTTTGCAAGGAAGCACCATTAACTAACTACTCAATCATCTTTCCAGCACTAGTTTGTGCATTTTATTTGATATTTTTTCCTGGGTGCTCAGTCCCTAACCATCCTCTGGCGTTTGGCAATGCCCACCCTTCCCCATCACACACCAGTTGGCTGTTCAGGCCCATCAGGCCTCCTGTGAGCAGCCTCTGATGTGAGCCCAGCCCTGAACCCTGCTGGCCTGTGCCTGCTGAGTCCCAGCTCCCAGGAGGCTCTGGGCTCCTCTTGGACACCTCTGCTGATCCCCCCCAGAGTGAGAGGCCCAGTCAGAAGATGGTACCTGAGAGGGTATGTATGCATTTGGTTTTCCCAGGATGCACATAGGTGACTTCTAACATCTCACCCCCCCAGCTCTAATCAACAGTTCCCAAATCTTTCAAGACTTCTGTGCTCAGGGTCTTTGCACATGCTACACCCCACCTGTCTTTGCCTGCCTGACCACTTGTCCTTCAACGTCACCTTCTGCAAGCCGTCCCTCCTCTTGCCCGACTCCTTACCTATTTCCTGCATAGCCTTTACTACACACTGAACCATTCTTTAAAAAAAAAAAAAACCTGTTATTTATTTGCAAACAGACACAGAGAGGTGGAGAGGGAGAGAGGGAGAATGGGTGCACCAGGGCCTCTGGCCACTGCAAACAAACTCCAGATGCATGTGCCACTTTGTGCATCTAGCTTACATGAGCACTGGGGATTCGAACTGGGGTACTTAGGTTATGCAGGTGAGCGCCTTAACTAACCGCTGAGCCATCTCTCCAGCCCCAAACCATTCCTTTGGATTCTCTCCCTGGCTAACCCATTACCACCATGAGGACAGTGGGTGGCCATCGCCAACCCAGCCCATGAGAATAAGAAACAGCATTTGTTGAGCGAGTGGATCTCCCTGTTGCCTTTCTCCAGCTGAAGAGGGGCCCAGCCACCATGTTCTCATCTGAGCCTGCAAACACGTATACAACTTTCCAGGCTTCAGAGGGAGTAGTGGCCCATCCAGAGCCCAGTGTGTATCAGCTGGGAACTGAGCTCATGTTAGGCTCCATGCACACTCGATAGCCAAAAGGTATGTATGACAGGCCCCCAGAGCGTCCCCAGAGCTGGCAGGGTCGTGACCTCCCCAGGCTCCACAAGGGGAGGGGTTGATGGCTGCATCCAAGAGCCCAGTCCAACTTCTGAGACAGCCTTCCACTGGCCGACATCCCATATAAAGCAGGAATACATGGGCATAATTATGGTACAGCAAGAGCCACTGAGGCGGGACACAAGCAGAACTTCCCAGGGGTAAGCAGGGGAAACTCGGAGCTGCCCCTCTCTGCGTGGGTGTCCAGAAACCTGCACTCCTTTCCAAGTTTGGGGCTCAGCGGGAGCCCAGCGGCCTTGCTAACCCCGTCACCCTGATCAAGGACGCAGAGAGGCCCCACGTCCTGCCATGCTCTTGGGGCGGGCGAGTTAGAAGCCTCACGACGCGCAGCGGGAGCGAATTACCTCAACATCTGTTTCCCTCACGGATATTAATTATCTTTCATTTGTCAACCCTACAAGGCGCTAATGGAGTAATAATGCGAAGCGCTGGGAGCAGCGGCTCCTGGGGAGGGAGTCCCACGCTGGCAGAGGGGTGCTGAGCACCGCCCCGGGCCCTCCCACCGCTCCTCCATCGCGGCCCCAGGTCAGCAGACCCCGGTCCTCCCGGCTGCACTCATCCTTTGGTTCTGTGAGCACGTGGAGCTGGGTCCGGGCCCAGCAGTGGCCAGCGCCAGCGCAGTATGGGTGGCCCAGGTGCCAGAGCTGTCCCCACGTCCTTGAGCCGGCCTGGTGGACTCCTCCTCTGTCTAGGAGAGAAGACAGCGGGCCCAGTGATTCCCCTGCCCCCCAGCCTATCTCTGGGCGTGGCCTAAGCGCATATGCCCCGCCCACTTTCCATCCTTGGAGGTCCTCACTGCTGGGGTCTTGGGGAAACCTAGCTCCCAATGGCATCAGGGGCCTCTCCATTCAGTGGTGGTCTTTTGGGGGTGATGAGAAGAGCCTGCTGGGCTTCCTCCTAAACGAATCCTGCAGAGAGCACCTGTGTTCAGCCCAGGCAGTGAGACCGGAGGTGGCAGGAGAGGGGAGACCTGCAAGGCGGCCTGGCCATAAATCATAATCACGGGCCGGGCATCGACAGACCTCGGCAGCGATTAAGCACCTAATCGCCCCGAAAGAGCCAGGCGAACCAACTCTGACCGCCAGCCTGCTGCTGGCCACTGCCAAGCACAGACAAGGGCTCTACCTGCCCGGCAGTGCCAGAACGAAAGCCGGGTGGGCGGGCTGCCTGTGCCCACGATGTCATCATCCTGGTCTCCACGTAGCTTCTGGAATGGAGAGGAGTGAGAAGGTCCCTCCAGCCAGGTTCTGTCCGGCCAGCTCCAGGTTCAGGGCCCAACTCTGCAGGTTCCCAGGCCTGGGTACAGGTGGGTGTCACCAGCTCCAGCCAGGGCATCCTCCCTGATGCTCTGCGTGCCACATTCCACTGCTCTTCCCCTGGGACATCGCCAGACCCTGGCCTCTTCAGGACCACCACCCCTGCAGCTCACAGCTGGGGTCCCTGGGCCACCTCCTGCTTCTCCCCAAGACCACTGTGTCCCCTTACAACCTGTTCTTTCCTGGTCAGCTGCAAACTGGTCTAAAACTCCCACAGGAGCCAAAGACCTTGGGAGTTGTCATCCCTGCCCTTCAGGGAGCCCTGGCTTCTTCCCCCAGCCTGGTCCCCTGACAGCAGCTCTTAGAGCCTGGCACTCGCCTCCATTTTGATGGTGACAGCAGTAATCTTTCCTTTTCTCTCCTGTAAGTAGTGGATTAATGTCCTCCTTCGGCATGGGCATCGGGACTAGGTGTGGGTGACTGTGGCTGTCTGGAGACATCTGCCTACACATCTGCTTACTGTGATCCCAGTCACCATCTCTTGATGGGTGCCCTGGGTAAGCAGGAAGTCAGCACTACCTCTGTTTGTAAGACTGGTAAGTAGAGTCAAGGTAAACTCTAGGGCAAAGGGCTTTAGACCCACAGGAAACCTCACAGACCTTGAAACATGGCTGGCAGGCTGTAGGATACTCGATAAGCCCAGAGCCTTGCAGCATGGGGGCCTTGGCATATGCAGGAAGGGGGGTTTCTGCAGGTCAGGGTCCTCAGTGGCTGAGCTACCTAAGTGATGCATGGGTGCTCCTGTGGGCCCTGGGCTGTGGTAAGCTGCCTTCTCACACCATTTCGACCAGAATCCTGCAGGAATACCTGCAGACCAGATGCCAGCTCCTTCCACACCCTTGCTGGGTTCATGCTCCCACAAGAGGAAAGAGTCATGATTGTCCACCACATAAACCACAGCCTTTCACACAGCCACTCCCCAGCATTCAGTTTCTAGTGTTTGCTTACACCAGTGAATTCTGGAAATGGAGACAGGGATGCTCAGAACTGGAGCCAGAGCTCAGCACCACCTCATGGTGAGTCAGTACAGTTGACCCTCAGGCTGGACCTCCTCGGGGTTCAGAAGCACTCCCACCACTGAACCCAAGATCCCCACAGGCCCTGGCATTGCCAACCTCAGTTCACATACTGATTTTCCAATGAATGTCCCCAAATGCCTGAAACTTGGGCACTGTTCCAGGAAAACTGGTCTTTAATGATATGGAATATGGACCTGGAATATGAGAGCTCTCTCATCAACTCTTATCACCTGTGCACACACACAGCTGTGCACACACAGCTGTGACGCCATGGGAAGAGATCTTGGTGCACAATCTACTTACATATACCTGATCTGTGTGTGTGTGTGTGTGTGTGTGTGTGTGTGTGTGTGTGTGTGTGTGTGTGAGAGACAGTCATCGATATGCTGGGGATAAAGCTCAGTGGGTAGAGTGATTGTCTAGCAAGCAGGCCCTGGCTTCCATCCCCAGCAACAAATAAATGGCGTACTGTGATCCCAGCACTTGACAGGTAGAGGCAAGAGGATCAGAAGTTGAAGGTCATCTTCGGCTACAAATTATTGAGTTTGAGGCCATCCCAGTCTATGCGAAACCTTGCCTGAAAAACTTTACTGCTGTGTGCCCAGGCTGTGCTGAGCCCTGGAAATGTAAGTGAATCAGACAAAGAGCAGTCCTGGGCCCCTTCTTCTCTGGGGAGGTGGGGAGAAGAGACATGGAGTATCAACTTCCAGAGGATGGATTTGGTTACAGGTAAAGAACGGGGAAAGGGAAGGGTTCACTGGGGCCCAGGTTGAGCTCAGCTCTGAAGGGAGGGATGGGAATAGCGTTTAAAGCAGAGGGTTTAGCTTGGGAAAAGGCCCTGAGATGGGAGGGAATAGATGAGCCTGGAAGACAGAGCTATCACAAAGAGCCCTGAAGGCTATGAAGAAAAGTTTGTACCTTCTCTTAAGATGGCAAGAACCTAGACTGCTGGGTGCCTACAGGTGTGCCCACTTTGCCTGTGTACTTAAGAACTCTGGTATGGGGGCTGGAGAGATGGATCAGCAGTTAAGGCGCTTGCCTGGAAAGCCCAAGACTTGAGTTAGATTCCCCAGTACCCACATTAAGCCAGATGCATAAAGTGGTACATGCATCTGGAGTCCATTTGCAGTGGCTGGAGGTCCTGGTGTGCCCATGCTTTCTGTCTATTTCTATCTGCTTGCTTATAAATAAATAAATATCTTTTTTAAAAAAAAGAAGAAGAGCTCTGTTATGTGTGAATGTCTATGTACAAGGCCTTGCCTGTACCTGTCTTGGTGTTTCCTCCCTCACTGGTGTGGGAAAGGTGGGAGGTGGGCTAGGGGTGACTTCACACTTCCACAGAGCACATTAATTTTCTTTAACTAATCAACATGACCACATTTCCCTCACATGGGGTCAGTAAGCCTCAGTTATAATCTTCTTAATTAGCCGATTCTCTCCTTCCCTTGAGCCCCTCCTAAAACCAGAGGGGCAGAGGGGCGCTCACCAATGGGCTGTTTAAACACATGCTGACCTGACAGGCATGGACAAGAAATGGGGTCTGAGGCTGGCATGTGCCTGGCCTTCTGCTGGGGCAGGGGTTGTCTGCTGCCTTGAACTGGCAATGACTAGAGTTTCCAGACCCCATGTGTGCCCTCCAGACAGCAACAAGGATGCTCTAGAGGTGCCAGTCTCTCACCCACCTGCTTCTCACCTGACCCTCCTCTTCCCTGCCTCTCCACCTCTCTGCTCCCAGCTGTGACATCCCCATGTGTCCTTGGGTCCACTCTGTGCTGTGAACCCTGTTTTGGGAGCACAGCTTCTCTGTGCATTGTATTTAACTGACCTTGGGAGCCTGTTCCCCCCCCAGAAGTCCCTGAAAAGCTGCAGGAGATCCAGGCCAAATGGGGCTGGATTTAAGCTGGAGTTAGGGTTAAGCTCAGTGGGTAAGAGAGATTACTGTATAAGCATGAGGACCCAATTTCAATTTCCAGCACCCACATATAAGCCTGGTATGGGGCTGGAGAGATCACTCACTGGTTAAAGCACTTGCCTGCAAAGCCAACCGACTCAGGTTTAATTCCACAGTACCCACATAAAGCCAAATGCACAAGGTGGTCCATGCATCTGGAATTACTTTGCAGTGGCTAGAGGCCCTGGCACACCTATGCTCTCCCTCCCTCCCTCTCTCCCTCTATCTCTGTTAAGTAAATAAACAAATCTCAATTTTAAAAGCCTGGTGTGGCAATGCATGTCTCTAATCCCAGTCTGGAGCTCATTGAAGACGAGAGAATCACTCGACTCCCTGATGACAGAAAAATGGCAGCTTCAGGTTCAGTGAGAGATCTGTCTCATGGAAACAATGTAAAAGGGTAATAGAGGGGACTTACTGTTTTATTCTGGCCTTTTCACATGCATGTGCATAGAGTGTGCACAACTGCACACACACATGCAGACAAAACTAACCTAAAAATAAAATATGCAGAGGCTACAGAGAACTCAACACTAAATCAGACTGCTAACAGGTCCTCCAAGGCTCGGGGAACATTTCAGAAGTGGATGGAAAGATGCTAAGAGCCACAGGGTGGTTAGGAATATCCTGAGGCACAGCTCCCCCAGCGGAGACTGACTTAGGTCTTCATTACCCCACAGTGAATACCAACAACTCCACTGAGGAGGGTCCTCAGGGAAATGAGAGAAGAGAAGGGATTTAAGAGTATAATCTTTTTTAGAAATTAAGTTAAATCCAATAATAATAATAAAAATGGTTGAGGATATTGCTCAGTGGTTAAAGGCACTTGCCTGCAAAGCCTACCAGCCTGGGTTCAAGTCCCCAGGACCCACATAAAGTCACAAAGTGGTGCATACATCTGGAGTTCATTTGCATTTGCAAAAGGCTCTGACATACTCATTCTTTCTCTCTTCCCAGAAATTAACTAAATAATATTTTTAAAATAAACAGAGGGGTTTGGAAAGGTTGCCTGATACACTCTTTCACACCCATACTTGATTGCCTGCTTGATGATGGTGTCAGGGTAGATTCCACCTCCTGCCAACTGAACTCTTGTCTGAGCCTAAATCTACCCTGCTCCCATGACCTTGGGTCCCCAGGCTAGTGCCTCTGCTCCGTGTTCCTTCTCCATCTCACCTCCCTTTTCTTTTTCTTTCTTTCTTTTTTTTTTTTTTCTGAGGTAGGGTCTCGCTCTAGCCCAGGCTGACTTGGAATTCACTCTATACTCTCAGGCTGACCTCTAACTCACAGAGATCCTCCTACCTCTGCGTCCCGAGTACTGGGGTTAAAAGCATACCCCATTAGGCCTCGCTTCCCCTCCTTTTTCAATCCTGCCTGCCTCTTGCAGGCTGAACTTTGAGTGTCGTGACTCCCTGCAAAGCCCTCACAGCCTGTCTTATGTCCCCAGCCACACCAGGCTCCAGTAAAGCCCGGGTAAGAGGCTCAGCAACAGGAGTCCCTCTCTTGGGGTGACCTCCACAAGTCTTGACCCTCCAGCCTCATTTGGCCCACTAGCAAATCAGACTGCTCAGGCCTTCCTGCAGAGTGTGGCTAGGAGAAAATGAGTCCATATTGAGGCCAGCCAGTCCTGGGGTCCCCAAACCCAGGAACCATATCATCAAGGGACCCGGAATCCAGTACCCAGAGACCTTGAGATGCTGCAGTTGTCAGGGAACAAGGACCTCCTCAGGGTCATGAATCATGTGGCAGCCCTGCATGAAAAATATGCCTCTCGGGCCGGCCTGGAGCACTGAGGCGCACCGGCCTTGGCCCGCCTGGGGAGAAGGTGTCTTGTCATTTTTTTCTGCCTGTCATTCAAAGAACTTGAAAAATCTCTGGCTTTTCTTTTTCTTTTTTTTTTTTTTTTAAGACCAGGGTCATTTTTCTCTTTCTCTTTTGTCTCCCTCCTCCATCAAGAATTCTTGCCCAGGTCCCTGCTGAAACAGACAAAACATGTTTTGTTGTTGTGACAGGCACATCCTCCATTAGAGCCCTTGGGGAAAAAAGTCATTATCAAAACTCACACTTATTTTGGTGGCGTCCTTCCCTCCATCCTCCTGCTGGGATGCTTTTAGCTGTTGGGAGGGGGAGGGGCAGAGAGAGCAGAGAGCAGACATTAGTGAGGGGTGCACCATGGGGAACAGACAGCTGGTTAGGATGGTGAGTAAAGGGTACATTTGCTCAGTGCATGTAGTGTGCAACTGTGGAGATGTCACATTGAACCCCATTCATGGGACACTTTCTACATATTCGTCAAAAATGTTAAATGTACTTAAAAACTAAGATTCTAGCTGGGGCGTGGTGGTGCACCCCTTTAATCCCAGCACTTCAGGCAGAGGTAGGAGGATCACCATGAGTTCGAGGCCAGCCTGAGACTACATAGTGAATTCCAGGTCAGCCTGGGGTAGAGGAAGACCGTGCCTCAAAAAACAAACAAACAAAACACCCAAAACATAAAACAAAGTTTGTCCTCCCCCCAAAAAAAAACCCACTAAGAGTCTAGCTAAAGGTCCTGAGGTCTAGAATCGGGGTCCCTCAGCTCTGTGTTCACTGGGGATGGAGGAGGGTATCAGACAAGAGGAGGTAACAGAGATACTCAGGCAAGCTAGACCCTTGGACTCCGGAAGGTGTCTGGATATAAGTGAGGTGTGTACGAGTGGACACACAAACAGGCGAGATTACACGTTGCATGTCCCTCGGTCAGTCTATACTGTCTCAATCTGGGAACGAATGAGTATTTTGGAAGTTCACACACTTGAAGGAGCTGTGCTTGGATCTGGAAGCTTCCATTTGCAAATACCTGTGAATACTAGAAACTCCTTTCCTAAGAGGTTCCTCTGGCCACAGGGGCCCTCCATCTCTGCACAGGGTCACCCAGGGAGGCAGCCTGTCATGTACCTGGACATACTTTGGAAGGGATGTGAGAGTGTGCTGCTATGTGGACATGCGTGTGCTCACCTAGGCATGTATGTGTGTGTGTGGCCACTGTGCAGACAAGTGCAGGATGCAAGCAGACCTGGAGGCCAAAGAGGAAAAAAGGAAAAAGCGGCTCATTTGGGGCGCAAGGCCAGGAAACACTGATGGGAAGATGGGGAGGAAGCTCACAGTATGGAGCCTTACCCTGCCAAGTACCTTAGAAACACAGAGCGGAGCAACTGTCCGTGTCCCAGCTGAAGGGCCAACCAGGGGACATTTCTGGGAGAGGGCTACCCCCATCTGCCTTGCTGACAGGCAGGTGCAGTTGTCAGAGTGGCAGGAGTAGACAGAGGCAGGTGGTGGCAGGAGTGGGGCATGCTGGGACTGAGGCTTGCCACCCCAGCATCTGCTCTAGCAGGTATGAACATGTGAGCCTGTGTGTGCGCATGTGCAGTGACCGGAGGCTGGGAACTGCCCTGCATGTGAGCATATTGTGAGCATGTGTGCTTGAGAAGAAACTTGGAAATGAACTCAGCAACAGTTGTCTTGCTATTGTCAGAGTACTGTACAAAACCACTGCTCGTGTGACCTGGAGGAGTGGGGAAACTGAGTCATGAGATCTACTTCACCCATACCATGAAGTGAGTGCCCCTGTCTCAGTCTCCCTAGCTGAACCTAGGGAAGGCCCTTTCCATGCTCAGCTTCTGGGTTTCCCAAGAACAAGCCTTGTTCTGGCCATCCTTTGCTAAAATAAGCATGCAGACGGGGGCACAGGGTCTCCCAAGCTGGGACCCACAAGACATTACCTGGTTGGAGGCCCACGCCTGCTTGTCAGTCCAGTCGCGATGGCTGCGAACATACCACCATTGGATCTCCAGTGAGTAGGTTGGGGAACCACTGCCTCGGAAGGAGCAGGCCATCTCCACGTCCTCACCCGTCCGAGCTGTCATGTCATGGGGTGTCTCTGTGAACAGCGCTGTGTGGGGAACAGGCAGGCAGGGGCTCAGGAAACGGGGGGCACTGGAGAGAGGGCAAGCAGTAAAGGAGGAGGAGGAGGAGGGATGTACTGCCTGGCATTGAGGACTCAGATTTTGTCCCAGGACCCAAGAGGGATGTAGTCAGGGATGTGATGGAGGACAGCTGGGTTGGAAATGGTGAGCAAAGAGACAGGAGGTAGGGATGCTGACAATTCAGTTCTTCTAGATTCTTCCACGGACCCCATCCATGCTTCCCTGTGTTATCCTGGCCCCAGGTCATGTGGCAGTCAGCACCGTGTTCTAAACCCAAATCCCACCAGCCACTCATGCTCAAAGCCCTTGAGGCTCCCTCTGGCCTTTTGGTACACCCCGAGATCCCACCTTGGCTGGCCTTGCAGGGCTCTCAGCCTCTTTCTCCTCTGTCTGAGGAACCTGCTTCCTCTCCCACCTCCCCTCCTGGTGGCTGATGTTGCCTGGCTCCTATAGACCAAACTTAACTCTAGGTCTCCCTCTGCCTGAGTAGGTATCCCACGTCTGGCTTGACTGCTCAGGGTGTAGTAGGGGGACAATGGCAGCCATCCTACCTGCCATCCCCACAGGGTCTAACTCCTACCAAGTCCTAAAACAGGTGACTCTCCCAACACTGCAGGAGCCTCCCCTCCTGTACCTGCCCCCCCCACCAAGCACCACTGCCCAGGGCCCAGGGCCCCTCTATACATGCTTCTTCTCAAACATTGTCCTGCTGTGTAATTAGCATTCCTTCTCTTCTCTGGGGAGATTGTCTCACCTGGAAGATGCCTGGGAACTTTAGGTCACCCAGGAAATGTGATGTCTATCAGCGTCTTTGCTCCTTCAGACCACCAGGCCCAACTCAAAGGGGCAGATGTATGACTCTTAGCTCCTTCCTGTCCCAGAGAAAAGGCTGCCCTGGGCTGCAAGGTTGAGTCCTGGATTCAAGTCCCTGCTCTGGGGTACTCGCTCTTTTCCCCTCCCCAGCACAATTGGAGCCCCAGGTGACCAGGTTTTCCAACTGCATCCATCTGGAAGCTTCTTTCTCTGCTCTGTACACAGGTGTCCATGTGGACCTTTTTTCTTGAACAACTGAGACTAAGCCCAGCAGGTCCTCCCACCCCAAGGTTCACCGTTTGCAAAGCCTCTCAGGTAATCTTTCTAGGTCTTCTTTGGAGTGGAAAATGGCCTCGGGGATAAACAAGGCCTGTTTGCCTGGCTGGCTGGACAGGGGCTGTAAGTTTTTACACACTGCTGTCCTGTGAGCTGGAGTGTTCTGGTCCCCAAGAGGCAGGAGGAAAAACAAGAGCTTGCAGGAACAGTGCCTTAGCACCTACTGCTAAAGCCTCTGCCCAGAACACCCTTTCCCCAGATCCCCACATCGTCCACCTTGGCTTCAGAATGGTGTTAGACATCACCACCTCAATGAGACCCATGCTGACCACCTAATTAACTTTTATCTGTCCATCCATCCTTCTATTTACCTACTTATTTTTGAGACAGGCTCTCATGTAGCCTAGACTAGCTTCAAGCTCCTGATCCTCCTGCCTTCACCTCTCAACTGCTTGGGTTATAGGCAGATGCCCCCACACCCAGCCCATGGTTTCATTCAAAATGGTAGCACATTTTATTTATTTGACAATTTCATACATGTATATAATAATGTGTTTTAATCATATCCACTCCCATTACTCACTTTTCCTCCCTCCCAATGCTGATGAACCCTTTCTTACCCAGGAGTCCCTCCCATACTCTCTTTATGTGTGTGACCTACTGAGTTTAATTAGGATTGCTTGAATGAGTATGAGTGAATTTACTGAAGCCTGGACAACTTCCTACTGGCTATAGCACTGAAAAACTGTTTCCTCCTCCCCCAGCAACCATTAACTGCTCATAGCTCCTTGAGGAGGGTAGGGCTTCGTGACTCCTCCTTCATCTGTGATGGAATGTCT
The DNA here is from genome assembly GCA_004024765.1 of Zapus hudsonius. Lineage (NCBI taxonomy): Eukaryota > Metazoa > Chordata > Mammalia > Rodentia > Dipodidae > Zapus > Zapus hudsonius. Next base: position 31,280 of record PVHP010005054.1, read on the forward strand.
TGACAGGGGCCCAGGCTTGTGCAGGAAACCACAGCTGTTCTGAGTTCACCAATGCAATGGCCATGTCGTTTCTGGAAGGCAGCATTCCACAGCATGCCTTCCTTTCCTCCAACTCTTACAATCTTTCTGTTCCCTGTACCACAATGCTCCCTGGGCCTTGGAGGGGATAATGCAGATGTCTCTTTTAGAGCTAAGTACTCAATAGTCACTTATTTTCAGCATTTTGATGAGTTTTGAGTTTCTCCAGTAATAACCATCACAGCAAAAAGCAGTTTCTCTGATCAAAGCTGAGAGAGAGAGAGAGAGCAACTCATCTACATCTGATCAGTATCATGGGCACAACATGTCCATTGAGTAGCAGCTTACCCCTAACTGCCTATGAGATCTGTAGCCACAAGCTTTTGACCAGGTTTACAGCCGCAGGCATATATATGAATCCAATCAGAAAGTGGTTGGTAATTCCCATAACAGTCATGCCACTATTGTACCAGTGGCCACACCTTGCCTGGCAGGTCACTAGGGTAGCACACAGGGTCCATAGCTGGCTAAGACATTGATAACTCCCTCCAGCCCTCTATCATAATACCTTCCAGCACCATGAATGCAGGCCGGCAGGGAGGAAGCTTTCATCTCACATCAGCAATTCTTACCATCTAGTTCTGGTGAGCAGCCAAGAGCAACACCAATAACCTGCACATAATGTCATCTCTTGCCCCAACCCAGCATTCAGCATTGGCCAAAAGAACTTTCTAGTATGGGGAAGCTGGTCTGCATCTGAGCCAAAACAGTAGCCACCAGGGACATAGGTCTGCTGAGCACTAGAAAGTGGCTGGGGTGGATCAAGACCAGGATTTAAAATAAAATTATTTTATTTATTTATTTGCAAGCAGAGAGAGAGAGACAGAAAGAAGAGACACAGCCTCACAGGGAGAGAATGGGCACAACAGGGCATCTAGCCACTGCAAACAAACTCCAGATGCATGTGTCATTCTGTGAATCTGGTCTTACATGGGTACTTAGGAATCGATCTCAGGTCATTAGGCTTTGCAAGCAAGCACCTTAACTGCTGAACCATTGCTTCAGCCCAAGGACCAGATTTTTAAATCTATTTAATTTCAATTCATTTAAACTTAAACAGAAGCAGCCACTTGCAGGGAATGGCTTACTGTACTGGGCAGTGCAAAAATACATCACTTTTCTCCTGTGTTATCTGTCCTCCCACGAGGCAGCATATCCCTGTCTTATCCATTCATCTATCGCCAGCAACAAGAAAAGGACCGCAGTGGGAGTTCAGTGCTTCTGAATAGCTGGGCAGCAGAGGAGGGTCCAGAGCTGCTCACTCTGACAGTCCTGGGCCAGGCACTGTGGCCAGAGCCTTCCTGGCCTTAACTCTAGCAGAATCCAAGGGGCTCAGGGAGCATCTGCCACCAGGCATGTGCAGCAGATCAGGAATGAGCCATTGAAGCCTGGCTCTGGGTCAGGGGACTTTCTGGATCTAGGCCCTTCCCACCCACCACAGAGGCCCTCTACAAACACAGGGAGGATAGGGGGTGGTCAGAGAGATTGGATCTGAGTAACCAGGAATGTGAAGCTGGCTGGAAAAGGTCATAGGAGGGCCTGGAGAGATGGTTCAGGGGTTAAAGCAGAGGGGGTTAAAATTCAGTTCCCCAGTACCCACGTACTGGGGTTAAAGCAGAAGGACCCGAGTTCAGCTCCCCAGTACTCACGTAAAGCCAGATGCACAAGGAGGCACATGCGTCTGGAGTTCATTTGCAGTGGCAAGAGACCCTGGAGTGCCCATTTCTTTCTCTCTCTCTCTCTATCTCTTTCTTGCTCTCTCATGTCAAGTAAATAAATATTTTTTTTTAAAAAAAGAGGTATAGGCGGACTCAGCCATGGCCTCCCCCATGTGCCTCTGTTGAGGTACCACCTCTCTTCCCACAGAGTCATTCAGGGCAGGCTCTACCTGGGACCACAGCTGGAGAGTGGGAGGCCCGCACCACATCTGAGGCATGGCCTGGAAGCCTCTCCTCCTCCCCACAGGGTGAGTCAGGGTGCCATGTGTGGCAGACAGGAGGGTGGAGATCACCCCTGAGGGTCCCAGTGGAAGGAAGCACAGACAGCATCCAAGGGACCAGGGGACCCCAGACTCCCCACATCCTCACTCAGACTCTCTCAACCACAACTCCCCCCTCTACCCCAAAAATCCCTGTCCATCTCTCAACTCCTCTTACTACAGCAGAAATCAAGGCCCAGAGAGGGCAGGGTGTATCCTGGGTGGCACAGAAGCCAGGGTTAGTGAGGCCAGGTCCCTAACTTTTCGTCCCCCTGAGACAGGCTTGTTCTGTGGCCTGAGGTGGACCAGAGCACAGGACAGGCATACCACAGGCCCCCTCTCCACTGGGATCCAGTGACAGCCATGTAGGGCAGTGGTTTCCAAGGAGAACACAGACACAAGGATGGACCCACACAGGCAGCACCCTATTCTCCAGTAATCACATGGACATTTTTTAAAAAGATGAAATTAACTTTATTAACGTGCTTGATTTAACCCAAGATATCAAAAATCATAAAAATTAATTTTAAAATATATCCAAAAATCAGGGGCTGGAGAGATGGCTCAGCAGATAAAGACGCTTGTTTGCAAAACCTGATGACCTGGGTTCAATCCACGGTACTATGTAAACCCAGATACACACAGTGGTGCATGTGCCCAAGGTTCATTTACAGTGGCTGGAGGTCTTGGCACACCTCTTCTCTCTGTCTTTCAAGTAAATAAATATTTTTTTTCAAGTAAATAAATATTTTAAAAAATCATTTTAACATGTAATAAAATTACTAGTTAGACGTTTTGCATTCTTTGTGCACTTGTGGAAATTGGAGTGTAATTGAATGGGCAAGGACATCTCGGTTTGGATTAGCCACATTTCTGGTGCTTGGAGGACACTCCTACAGATTTCCTAGAGGGCTGTGTCTGCCTCTCACCTGTCCCCATGGTTCAGAGGAGGCAGCATGGCTTAGTGCAAAGCGAAATCCTTCCTCAATCCCACAACAGTCTGGATTTGAACACAGCTCAGCTTAACACCCATGTTCCCCGCCTACACACTTCCCAAGGCACTCAGATGATCTTTGCTTGCAAAGATCTTTCTAGAAAGCAGAGTCCCAGCTAGGAATGATGTGCCTCAGTTGGTAAAGTACTTTCCCAGCATGCAGGAAGCCCTGAGTTCAATCCCCAGCACCACATGAACCTGGCATGGTGACACATGACCGTAATCCCAGCACTCAGAAGGTGGAGGCAGGTGGATGAGAAGTTCATGGTCATTTTCAGCTACATAATGAGTTCAAGGTGAGATCCTATCTAAAAGAAAAGGCACAGTCTTCAGTCTTAGGGAACACAGGTCTATGCAGGCCAGTGAGGTGTCACATGCAGCCTGTCACAATCAGGGAACTGGTGTTGAGTCAGCTAGCGTGACTGGGCTCCCTTGCAATCCTTGCTAGAGATCAGAGAACAGGCTTCTCTTTATCACTTGCCTAACTTGTTTCTCCATGACCAGCCTACGCAGGAGTGGGGGGGTCTCCTTTACTAGAAGACCCCAGAACTTCCTGAACCAGCCTAGCCCAGACCAATTAAGCTATCTCTCTGGCTCGCCTGAGGAGGGAGGTAGGGCCCACCACCATGAGGTTATAAATAAGTTTACCAGGGGAAGGCAGGATCTTCACTTGGTGGTCTCCAGGTTCTTGTGAGTCACCCTTCATCTTGGCAAGCCCGGCTGAGATGAGGGGAGAAGCCCCCTGACCCCTCCTCCCACCTGGGCTCCTACCCCCTCCTGCCCTCCACACGACAGGAACTCTCTACACTTTCTCTTCTTCCCTTCTCTTAATCTAATAAAGTCTCTCCAAATCTTACCCTCTGGTCTGTGGATTGTAATTTGTTAAATTCCTAAGACAAGAATCCCTGGGATACTCTAAATTTTGTTGGTGTATTAGCCAGGAACCCCCAAATTCCCATTTTAGTGTGTCTGGGGCTGGCCATTCTGAGCAGAGTGGAGAGGGCTGTGGGTGGAGGGTCAGAAGGAGAATCCAAGGCCATTGCCTTGTGGGAGACAGCGGAGTTGCCATGGCTATAGCTGCCAGCTCTCTCTCACCACAGAGGCTGTGTCAGAATTTCTCCTTGTGCCCTTAGACTGGCCAGGAGCTCCCAGGTAAGGGTATGTGTGTTGGGGGTGGGGGGTGAGGCTCCCAGGATTTCCTTACCCTGTGTGTTTGATGGCACATCTGGATCTCTGTCCCCAGTCAACAACCTGAACAGCTGTCCTAGGCTTATCCCAAGCAGCCACAGAGGGAGGTGCCTGTGTGTTCAGGAAAATCCCAGGAGTCAGGGATGGAGGACCAAGTCTGCCTCTGCCAGCTGACTTGCTGTGCTGCCTGGCACAGCCTCTCCCTCTTCAGCCTCCCCTTGCCCCTCTAAAAGAGAATGTGGCCTGCATCCTACGGTGGCATTCTGGTCTTGGGAAGGGGGCAATCAGAGAGGTGAGGTTAGTGTAGATGGACAGCAAAGGTGAAGTTAGGAAAGCAGGTCAAATCCAGGAGCAAAGGCTGGGGATGGGCAGAGCTCTGCCACCCCCCCCCCCCGCCACAGATGTAGAAAGTGAGCAGGCTACCCACGATCCACTCAGAGCTGCTTTCTCAACCTAGGTCTGGCCAGCAAGTGTAAAGGAGGAGACTATGGGCCTTTCTGTCCCCCAGGTAGGCGGGCTTTGGTCTGCACTGTCAGCCATCAGGCCTCACCCTTTGTGTGGCCTTGCATGCCTCTGTTCCCCTCTGCTACTAGGGGGGCAAGAGCCAGCTCTCCCCTAACCTGCAAGGACACCACGCCAGCCCCAGAAACAGGGGGTGGAGGAGGTGGATCCAGCAGAGCTTATTGCTGAGAAGTCAAGACTTCTTGCCCCATGCCAGGCACAGTGCCAGGCTCCTGGCACACATCTCCTCCTGTTTCTAGCACAAGGATAAAGGGCAGCTGTGGTCCTTAATGTTCCTATTTTTCAGATGGGGAAGCTGAGGCTCAGAAAAGTTAAATGACTTGCCCAAGGTCCCAGAGCGAGTCACCAGTTAAACTGAGCCCAGCTTCATATAAAGTGGGAGCCTAAGAGCCCCGTGGCGCACGCCTTTGAGCCTAGTACTCCAGAGGCAGAGGTAGGAGGATCGCTGTGTGAGGCCACCCTGAGACTACAGAGTGAATTCCAGATCAGCCTGGGCTAGAGTGAGACCCTACCTTGAAAAAACAAAAATAAATAAAATAAAAATAAAGTGGGAGCCTGTACATATCTTAGACCATCATTGAACACCACCCCCAAATCCACTCATTCCCAGGCGCCCTCCACCTTAGCAGCATCTCAAGTTGAGCTTGGACATGAAATTCCCCTTTTCACTTTGTCCACTCCCAACCCCCTCCCTGGTTAGGCGCCTCCTAAAGTCACAGTGGGTCCCCAAGGCAGATGTAATTATAGATTTTGGGGAGGGGCACATGTGCTCTCTAGCCCCAGGCCTGGGAAGACAATTAAATCCAGCAGCCACAAAATCAGGCCTGTACAGGAGAAGGAGCAGGGGCTTGATTGAGTGTGACATCTTCTGCCTTTCTATGGTTAATTGGGGCAGCGAAGCACTCATTAATCCCAGGCCATCAGATGCAGGGACCAGTGCCCCTGTGCAGCCTAATGCTGGTTCTGGTTTCTGGTGGGCAGGACCGTCAGCACCAGGCCCACTCTTTCCCAAGCCTTCAGAATGAGATCCAATTGGGACCCTATGCCCCTTGCTGTGTGACCTCTTTGCCTCTCTGAGCCCGGTTCTTTACCTGCAAAAGGGCTGAGGAGAGAATGAATGTCAAATGTAGAGGCATACATTTGTAATCCCAGCACTGGGGAGGCAGAGACAGGGAGATTTCTGGGGCTTGCTGCCTAGCTAGTCTAACTGAATAAGTGAGCTCTATGTTCTGTGAAAGACCCTGCATTAAAAAAAAAGAAGTGAAAGAAAGAAAAGGTGGAAGGAAGGAAACTGAGGAAGACAGCCAACATCACCTCACACCAACTGGCTCCTAGTGCTTCCCCCAGCCTGGGGGACACAGGGGGCATCTGTCACTGGGCCCTGTGTCAATCCTTGCCCCCAAACCTTCAGGGGTGAAGCAGGTCCATGCCAGGAACATGCGGGACAGCAGGTGCTCTCTAAGTAGCCCCCCTCACTTCTCACTCCAAAACTTCAGCATCTCTAGAAAGATCTTTAAAGATATGTCTTTGTTGCCTCATGAGAGTCTAGAGGACACAGAATCTGTATTGCTCACTGGGCCCTACGTGCAGTCTCTCAGATGCTTGTCCTGCCTAGGCTGATCCAACACCCCACCTTCTAGAATCTACCATGTTCTTGTAGGTCACTCACTCAGCCTCAGCCCAGGTGGGCTTCCTGCAATTCTGAGTCCAGCTTTGACCCTCAGCCCAGCTCCTGACTTCTCTTCTCCCTCCTCATAACCCCACTACCCTTCTGGCTTTCTGGTCTGAGCCTTCCTCTTCCAGGAGACCTGCAGAGATTGCTCCCCAGCTCACCCAGCAGTCTCTGCTGAGTGAAACCAACTACCTCCCCCCGACCCCGAGTCCCCATCCTGGGGACAAGAGGCAGGGTAGCCCTAGACTGAAAACCCAATAGAACTAAGATAGGGCAGAGACTCAGCAAAGCTCCTGGTGCTTCCCCCAGCCTGGGGGGCACAGGGGGCATCTGTCACTGGGCTCTGTGTCAATCCTTGCCCCCAAACCTTCAGAGGTGATGTAGGTCCATGCCAGGAACATCATTCAGCCTTGAAAAGGAAGGAACAGGACATCGGTCACCCAGGGGCCAGAGGGCCCAGTGAAGCCAGTCCCTGAAGACAATTATTGTGTCCCCATTCATAAGGCCCCCCGAGTGGTCCAGTCACAACCAGCTGACAACGTCTAAGTCCAGCAGTGACAAGGTTTCTGAACATAAATGATGCTGATGACCTCAATGCATTCCAACCACGAGACTACACACTTCAAAATGGTCAGTGTGATGAATCCGTGTTCTGTGTATTTTACCACTTTATAATGTATGTGTATGATGTATGTTGGTGTGAGGTGATGTTGGTTGTCTTCCTCAGTTTCCTTCCTTCCACCCTTTCTTTCTTTCTTTCTTTCTTTCTTTCTTTCTTTCTTTCTTTCTTTCTTTCTTTCTTTCTTTCTTTCTTTCTCTCTCTCTCTTTCTTTCTCCTCCTCTTCTTCTTCTTCTTCTTCTTCTTCTTCTTCTTCTTCTTCTTCTTCTTCTTCTTCTTCTTCTTCTTCTTCTTCTTCTTCTTCTTCTTCTTTTAATGCAGGGTCTTTCACAGAACATAGAGCTCACTTATTCAGTTAGACTAGCTAGGCAGCAAGCCCCAGGAATCTCCCTGTCTCTGCCTCCCCAGTGCTGGGATTACAGATGTATGATGCTTGACATTTAAAAAGATTATTTATTTATGTATTTATCTGAGGGAGAAAAGGAGAGAGAGAGAGAGAGAGAGAGAGAGAGAGAGAGAGAGAGAGAGAGAGAGAGAGAGAGAGCGCCTGAGGCCACACAGCATGGAGACACAAAGCCAACTTGTAGTCCTGGAGCATTTTTCTAGACTCCTCTCCTTCTTATCTTAGTAGTGTGACTTTCTGGGAACAGTCCAAGAAGCTCTGCACCCAGCCCAGGGCTTGAGTGGTGTCAGGAAAGGGGCTCTCCAGGGGGCAGCAGTGGGAGGAGGGCCGTGTACCTGCTTGGACCTCTCACCTGACTCTTGTATCAAGAGGCAAAAATCCTCCCTGAAAGGGAGGCCAGGGGAAAGGTTGACAGGGCAGGTCACAGGCCCTCCATCTGGGGGGTCTGAGCCATATAGCTCCTGCCTGGACTCAAGGGAGTCACAAGGGCTCCTTGTCTTTTCTTGGGCCATTTGTGAAGAGGTCAGGGGTGAGAGGTGAGGCAGTCATTTCATCTGGAATGAAGGTGCAGAAGTGGAGGGAGGCATTGTTTTGAAACACTGACGGATAGTGCATGTCCAACACTGATGGTCCCCCTGCTTAGGGAGCCCACAGGAGGGACCGACAGACACATCAGGGACCACCGTACCAACAAGGACTAGACTGAGGGTGGATATCACGTACAGTTGCTCAGGGTGCGCATGGCCATGCATTGTGCTTGCCAAGGGCAAAATGTATGTGTGAACTCTGGGAGGAGGTGAGGTGCAGGCTCTGGGGGACCCTGAGACAGGCAGGCCTGTGTCTTCAGAAGGCTGTTAGCAGAGGGGACAAGCTTGGACTTGAAGCTAACAGGGCCGGGGGAGGGGGTGGCTACACAGTCAGGGGAAGCTCAGAACAGCGAAGGGCTTGCTGGAGACAAGACTTTCCAAATCCAGCCTTGGGGCGAGGCCTCCACCTTTCCACAAGGTGCCTGCACCACCACCACTATTATTTACTTAATATTTATTTTCAAAGCATATTTCCTGTTTTACTTAAATAAATTCAGCTTAAAAGGAGACTTTTATTGCTGCCATAAATGGAAAATCAGCACTGCCTGCCATCAATAGAGGGTAACTGTAAAAATCAACACCATGAAAACCAAACAGCATCGATAAATCTTAGCCAGGAAGGCTGCTGCAGGGGTCTCCTGGGGGAGACAAGACAGGGGAGACCCGCTGCTATATTCACAGCAGCACCAAGCTGGGGCCTTCCTTCCATCCAGCGGGGTTTGGGATGGAGTTCCTGTTGAAGCATGAGCGCCCACAGGCCCCCATCACCCCAGCCTGGCTTCCACAGCACCAGCTCAGTCCCACAATTCAGGCAGTGGTCCCAGGTCTAAGGCTCAGCTCGTGCTGTGCTGCAGACCAGGGTCTTTCCCTGCTGCCATGATCAGATCCTATGGAAGCTTCCCGTCTCCTTGGAATGAACAGACCAGGAATGAACAGACAAGTCCCTTCAGTCTGTTCTGCTCCAAGCAGGGCAGTGACTATTTGAGGAACTGGCTTCCCTCCAGGGGTAAAAACACAAAACAAAAACGGGGAAGAATGCTCCATTTATGTATAACAGAAGGGGATAGATGACAGAGCTGAACCCAAAATTCATGAATTTGGAATGAAATGCAAAAGCTCAAGGGAAGGCTGTCCCCAAGGGAGCTGGTTCCCCTCCTACATGCCCTAGTCACTGCCTTCTTCCCATATGATCCAAGGCCAAGTTCATCTCTGTGGTCTCAGGCTTCTCGGCCCCTGCTTATGTGCACCAAGTATGATGTGTTAGACTCAGCAGGAAGGGGACCAGGACGAAGGTGAGGGGACAGGGTAGGGTGGGCAGGTCAGCACTTCTGGGTCAGGATGTAAAGTGGAACTTGCTGTGGGGCTTTGCCTCCCTGCTCACTGGCTGAAGGCTTATTTTCAGGGTGGAATTCAAGCAAAAGAGGCTGTTTTGAGGTGCAGGACACAGGTGTTCCCAAGACCCACGGTTTCCTAGTGAAGCCCTCATTGCTGAGGCTTAGAGCACGCTCACCTGAGTGTTCAATAGTTTTTATACAATTCACCCTTCCTTCCTTCCTTCCTTCCTTCCTTCCTTCCTTCCTTCCTTCCTTCCTTCCTTCCTTCCTTCCTTCCTTCCTTCTCTCTCTTTCTTCCTTTTTTTTGCCCATGCATGCAAGCATGACTTGTCCTCGCACACGTGTGGGTGCGTGCATGTGTGTATAATATATATGGTGGGGTGTGTGCATGGTGTATGCATGTGTGTACCAATGTGTGCACTCTGTCCTCAGGTGTCCTTTGTCACTCATTTCCGTGCTTCCTTGAGACTGTCTCTCACCGTCACTGAACATAGTTACTGCTTTTCAGTCAGACAGCTGACCGGGGAGCCCAAACATCCTCTAGTCTCCACTCCCCATCGGGCTGGGGTCACAGGCATGCCGAGCTTGTTACATGAGTGCTGGGAACTGAGCTCAGGGTGAATTCAGCTCTCTCAGTCCCTCTGCTTGTACAGCAAGTATCCTGGCCATCTAAGCCCTCTCCCTGAGCCCAAACGTTTCTTTTTTTAAAAAAAATTATTTGTTTGCAATCAGAGAGAGAGAGAGAGAGAGAGAGAGAGAGAGAGAGAGAGAGAGAGAGAGAGAGAGAAGAGGAGAGGAGAGACAGACAGAAAGAATGGCTGCACCAGGGCTCAAGCTGCTGCAAACGAACTCCAGATGCATGTGCCACCTTGCACATCTGGCTTTACATGGGCACTGGGGAATCAAACCAGGTCAAAAAGCTTTGCAGGCAAGGATCTTAACTACTGAGCCATCTCCCCAGCCCTCAAGTGTTTCTTTAATGCAGTAAGATTTCTACCTCATTCCCACCCCACTTGAGAAGCAGCCTCTCTCATACCCCTCTTTTGACGAACAGGGAAACTGAGGCATGGAGGAGGTGAGAACCTGCCCAGGTTTCCTGTGCATCTACAAGCACATCTGTTGGCAGCAGCTGGGGACAGGGCATCCCCCAAGGCCACCAGCAGACATGGAAGGAGACAGCAGTGAATTACAAATCCGGGGAGATTTAAGGAGAGTGAAACCATTCTGGAGCTGGCAGGATTGTGGAAGCTGAGCAGGTTTCCCCAGTGGAATTCCCGCCTCCTCCTCCTCCCACACACACTGGGCTACCGGGAGAGAGGCAGGTGTGGGAGACTCACGAAGGAGACCTGGGCTGAGGGCGCTCCAGAGGCTGCAAACACTATTTCTCAGTCCCAACTGCAGGGGCACTGGGCCCCCTGATGGCTGGTGGTCCAGGGATTGAGCTGGCACTCATTTAAGACACGTAGAAGGAAGAGCGACAGCTGTGAGGGGTCAGGGGGGGCTGGAGGAGGGCAGGGAGCCCTAGAGATGGAAAAATGTGGAGATGAAGTGTATGAAAATGAGGTGCAGAGAGAGGGACCCAGGCCCACACCTGGAGATCTCTCGAGCTGAAGTTTATGGGAACCTGGCACTCAGCTGGGAGGGCCCTGGAAGGATGAACTCTGGCCTCACCCCTGCCTGGATTTGGCCTGGGTTAACCCTAACCCTCAGTTGGGACCTAGTGCCTGCTCCCCCCATTTCACCCTCCACCCACCTGGAAATCTAAGGTGGCAGCAATAAATAGGTGGACTCTGGAGGGAGGCTGACTGGGATTCGAACTCCCACTGCACTTCCTCGTGATGAGCAGATCTCAGAACCTCAGTTTCTTCACCTGCAAAATGGGTATTGTGGGTTACCTAATGACGTCAAGGAACACTGACATGTTTGCATAGCTTTCACAGGGTAGGCTTGCTACAGATCCTCTCCCTCCAGGGCTCTCGTCTCCTTTGCTCTGGGAGAGGATTGGCTTTGTGTGACTCCTTCAAACCCAAGGTCAGAGAATTCTGGGTTGCCTCAGCCCAGGACCTTTGCATTGTGGTTCCTGCCGCCTAGGTCAAAGACACAGAGCCAGAAAGCAGGAGAGGAAGGGAGGGTGTGTGGGGCTTCCATCACCTAGCTGGTGGCAGGGGACAAGTCTGAGCACAAGGGGGGGCAGCGTGTGACTTGGGCCCTGCCCCAGGCCCGCCCCTCCTCCTCCCAGGTCTGCCTGCCTGAGGCCATTAATGCAGCTTTGTTTTGAGTGCTGTTTCCACTACCTCGCGCTCTGGCCGCGGGGCCTCCATTAGGGACCCTTTCCTGGGGCCGATGACAGGCGGCAAACAGCTCCCCAGCTCCCCAGCGAGCCGGCAGTAATTGCCGCTGTCTCCAAGGCCGGAAATGATTTTTTTAAAACCTCACAAAGCAAAACAGACACCCTGCCGCCCGCTCTCTGCCTTTCTGCCTCAGCTGGGGACCAATCTTCAGAGGCTGAGGACAGGGGTCAGTCAAGATTCTGGGAGCCTAGCAGCATGCTAAGAAAGCCAGGCTGGAGGGGGGCCTGGGCCCATGGTACCCCTCTGTACCCCCATTTTTCTTCTCCAACAAGCTAATCTGGCCATGTAGAGTGGTATTCATGACCCCTGCTGGGCTGGTATTGCTGGGGTCCTGGGCCTCTCCAGGAGGTCAGGCTAGGCCAGAAGGGGAGATGGGAGGCAGGGGAAGAAGGGAATGTGTCATGTGGGGAAGGGCAGAGGGACCGGCCTGCACTCACACACCCGGTTCCTAACTGCCTCCCAAACCACACAGCTACCATCCCTGAACACTGAGCCATCCCCAGCATCTCTCAAGCTCCAACCACACTTGGGGCCTTCTGGACAAGTGGCCTCTCCTCCAGCCTCCCAGGCCTGCTGTTCGTCTCCTGCACCAGCCTGGCCCAAGCCTTTCTCACTCAGAAACCTTCCAGAGGCAGAGTGCTTATTTAGTGCACGTGAGGCTTGGGTTAGACGCCCCAGCCAGGCTCCTAACCTAGTCTCACTACAGCCTCATTACAGTGTTCTCACCAGGGTAACAAAGGCTGCCTCCTCTGGGGGCTAGAGACAGGCTTGGGGACCTCCACAAGCCCTCCCCGATGCTGGGTAAATCAGACCAGCACCTTTCAGAGGCAGGAAAAGCTGGTTTTCACTAGTCTCAAGAGGGATATGACCTCTGAGGGAACTGGAGACCTCTGACCTAGGCAAGCTGGGTCCCTTCCAGCTTTACAGTTTGGTCACTCATTGATTCTCTCATTCACTCTTTCTCTCTTACTCAGCTGACCCGCTGACATTTACTGAGTGACCAGTGTGGGTGTCATTTTAAACTATGGAATATATGCGCATGATCCTGAGGTGCCACTTGAAGTGTGTGTGTGTGTGTGTGTGTGTGTGTGTGTGTGTGTGTGTGTGTGTGTGTGCAAAGCAGAGAGACTGGGGAACAGGTGGAGAAAATAAGAACAAAGAAAGATGAGTATAGAAAATACAGAGAAAGAGACAGAGAGACTGAAAGGCACAGATAGGGAGGTAAAGAAAGAGAAAGGTCTGGAGAGATAGAGACCCAGAGAAAGTGATAGAAAAACCCAGAAGAAAGTGGGCCCAGAGAGAAAGACCCAGAACAATGGGCAGGCAGAGGACCTACCCAGGTGGCACTGCTGGTCCCTAGTTGGTAGCTCTCCTAGGCTCCTTCTTGGCTCCTGAGCAGTGGAGGCTGGCCTTGAACAGAGCCCCAGCCCAGCCCCCTGCCCGTCAGGCTGAGGGGCAGCCATGCTTCCTCCCAGTATGTCCACACTCCAGTTACAGTGACCCAAACCTGCTCTAGACACGCACTCAGACAAAACCCCACTCCTGGTGCTGGAAACCCCAGGTAGGGTCACACAGCCCTAAGCATGTCCCAAGGGTCCCAATACTCCTTTTGACAATGGTTGACTGAGACCCAGCAGTGCCTTGTGGGACATGAAGCTAATTCTTTCAAGCAGAACACAGTGCTTTCAGCATCCTGGCAGCTCCTCCCTTGTGTGGGCCCCACGAGTCAGGGCAGCGAGCCAGGGCACTGCCCAGAACCAAGTGGTTGCCTACATACCCTGCTGGCAGCTGAGCAAACAGATGAGAGGCCAGACTGTAGCTCGGTGCTCCCCACCTGGGCTGGAGCCTGGCCATGTCCCTTCACATCTATCAGTCCTCATCTCAGAGAACCCTCACAGAAACAGGCATGCCCTTAACTCACATGAATGAGGGTCACTTGAGTAGTCAGGGAGACACGGCTTGGTGAATGGGCTTACACCCTGAAAAATCTCGGAAAGCCAAGTACCACACGTTGGGAGCTGTCCCAGCCTCCAGCACCCACCCACACCTGCCGACTATAGGCAAAACATGGGAGCTTTGGGGCAATTCTGGAGGCACAAGCTGCTCACTTCTCAGGTGGGGAAACTGAAACCCAGGGAGATGTGGGACCTGCCAAGCCACCTAGTAAGGTAGAGGCAGGGGAGGTGGGCAAAGCCCGGTGTCCACCTGCCCCTCCCCCATGCCAGCTGGAGCAACAGCAGGGGCCCAGACAGACCCACCTCTATCATGGACCCTGTGCAGGGATGGGCACTCTCCCATTTGGGAGATCTGTTCACTGCTTGTGCCAGCACACCACTACACTGTGGTGTGACACTATCATTAACCTCTGGCTGTGCTCTGGCTTCTCTGACCACTTACTCAGCATTTGGGAAATAACACTCAGTAGGATCCTGCTTGCATATCTTCTGTGATGGGGTGCTCACTCGGGACACCCTCGCTGCCCTGGGATGAGTGTTGCTCTGAGTTAAATGTCACACCTGCTTCTTGAACCTACTCACAACTTACACTTAAATATTCTTTATGGATTTAGTTGTCTGAGAACTCGTGATGGCAAGAACTTTACCCATCCTCTTCACTAAGGGTTCCCAGTGGCGAAAAGGGCCTGGCACAAGGCAGGTACTCAATTGATATCTGCTAAATGAATGAGTACATGAATGAATGACCAACGTCAATATATGACAGCAACCCCTTAAGTGCAGCCCCAGCGTGCCCTCAAGGCTGGTCATTCCCACTCTGGATGCCCACTGCCAGGTCTGGGTACCACCTGTATTAAGACACCCTTAATGTTTCCCTATAAACTAACTCACTATTTTTAATAGCCTGTTAGTCTCATTCTAAGCAATCATACCTGTGAAATCACAGTTTTGATGTGCTGGTTATATTTTCCCAGCCTACATTAAAATAAATGCATAACTATTAAAATGTAAGAGGTTTGTCTGGGCTCTGCCTAAGCCCATCTCTCAGGGAGGACTTATTCTTGCTGAGACCCTGGGGAGGCTCAGGAAGGATGGAACATGGGTAGCAGGGAGGAGCTGTGGCCCACCCCCCAACCCACCTCTCACCCCACTACTGATGGCTGGGAGGAGAAGGCACCTGGGAGAAATCTCCCACAGCACTGGGCACCTCAGGGATTCAAGGGTGGACTCTGACCTCATATCACAGCTCGCCTCCGTGGTCCCCTGTCCCTTTTCCTGCTGTGGTCCAGGAAGAAGGCACAGCAAGCACTTTCCATATGCATTTAGGGGCCACAAATCCAAGTCTGCTTTACCAGTCCCATTCTGCCCTAGCTGGGGCCAGGAGCCCTGGGGAGCCAGTTTTGTGAGATTTTTACTGCAAGCATGAGATCCTTGTGAAATTTAAAATATTTTGATGTTTTAAAATTTATTTACTTGGAGTGAGCAAGAATGAGAATTTGGATCTCCGACCCTTTCCCTGCTATCCATCCACCCATTTCCTGCCACTTCCCTGAGCTGGGCATCAGCCATTCTTCTTATGTCTCCATCAGCTGCTGGTTTGATCCTAAAGTCCCTGCTAGTGCGAGGTCCCTGGAGGTCCCTGGAAATGGGTCCATGCCAGTTCACCTTTCCCTCATCTTTCTTATCTTTCTCTTGTTGTTGTTTTTTTTTTTAAAAAAAAAACATTTTATTTATTCATTTTCAAGGAGAGAGAGAGAAAGAGAGAGAGAGAGAGAGAGAGAGAGAGAGAGAGAGAGAGAGAGAGAGAGAGAGAGCACCAGGACCACCACCTTGTGGGTCTGGCTTATGTGGGTACTGGGAATTAAACTGGGGGCCTTAGGCACTGGAGGCAAGTGACTTAACTGCTGAGCCATCTCTCCAGCCCAGCTTTTCATCTTTTTTGAAATGGGGCTTTGTGATGTATCTTTGCTGTCATGGGGAGACTATCCACCACCCTTCTTGCTGTGGTGTGGCAAGGAGCACGCAGCTCCTGTTTGGGGAAAAGGCCTCAGGAACCCACTGATAGGCAAGGTGTCAAAACCAACTGGTGTGAAGGGCTGGGAGGAAAAGCATTCCGAGCCATTCCCCACAGGAGGCCTGGAAGCCCTCAGCCCAAGGCAGAGTGTTTACAGGCGTAATTGATGGAATAATCACCAACGCTGGAGACAAAGGCGAACACATTTTTAACATCATAACCTTCAGAAGACAGGACTCAATTTTCTCTGTTTTTCAGCCACCAAACTAGCCAGCTTATTGATGGTGAGATACCAACAGTTTGGTAGGAAGCCCAGCGAAGCCAGGGTCATTTTTCAGAGCATAGACTGATGGCCAAGTGGCCGGAGCCCCTCCTCCCCAGCACCCCTGCTGGCTGCTCTCTCAGCAACACAGAGAACTTCAGGCTGGGAAAATCACTCACTGGAAGAGGCACCAGGCCAAGCTAAGAGCTTCGTCTGCATGGAGGGGGTGGTGATTAATAATTGAAGGTGCTGGCCTAGGTGGGGAATGTGTGCTGCAGTGGGATTCTGGGGGTCCCCCCTGAGAAAACAAACCAAGCCTGGCTGGAGGACCTGGGAGATTCCCACCTTAATCTCCCAACAGGTATACAGGTATGGCTGACAGTTTAAGCCGACAATCACCTGAAGGATTTATTGAAATGGAGATTCCTAGGAGATTCCTGGGGAACGATGGGGACAGGGTATATTGACTCCAGGGTCAAGGTTCTGGCCAATGGGTTGGGGGGGTGGCGTAGCCCAGTGGAAGAGCACTTGCCTGGCATGGGGGGATAGTGTGGAGTTTAATGCTGATTCCAGGGTTGTCCATTATTCAAGGTTCTGGCCAGTGGGCTGGGCGCACCAGTGTTAACACAAAGACTCTAGGGAACTCTGAGATTAGGGGCTGCCAAGGTTCTCACAAAGATCCTAGCCTCCAGGCCCCTGCCCAGACAGAATCTGCAAAACACTAGAAGCCAATCCAACAGCCTGTTTGAAACAAGCACATGGACTCAGGGAGATCCTGCCTCCTTTCTGAGCTGCTTTCCCTCCCTGTAAAACTCCTGCTTTAACAGTTCCCAGGGGACTGGAAGGGCCGATGCTGGGGTAAGGGCTATGCAGAGAAAGAAGTTCCTTACAGGACTGGGGCAAGCCTGCCGCCCCAAGGCTGTCCTAGAGAAGACAGGCTCAGAGATGCCAGGTACACTTTCATTCTGGATCTAACCCCCCCAGCTCTGTACAGACTCAGATACCTCGGGCCAGTCGTTGGTCCTCCATGAAGCCAGTTCCCTATTGTGTCTAATGCCAGCCTCATGGGGATGACGAAGCCTGTGTGAGTTCACACTGGCAAGGGGTTTGGGACAGCTAGTACATACATAGTCAGCATCTCATATCCCAGCCCCCCTTCTTCCCACCCCTGATGTGAGGGCATGGCAGAGCTAGCCCCTTCTGGTGAGGAAAATCAGACCTGCCATGTATCTAGCATGTTCTTGAGCTACATCCCCACCCTGCCTCCCAAGTCCAGATGCCTTGTTAGAAGCAGGTACCATTCATCCCAAGAACCTTTGCAAAACTCCCTTCCAAAGGGGTTGAGTGGAGGTCATAGGCAGATGGAAAGCAAAGAGATGTCCTTGCTGACCCACCTGGCCACAGGCACTCGCTGTGGCCACCCTGGGGGCAGGCAGGAGCAAGGAGGCTGGGCAGGGCTCAGATGATGCTGGAACCATGAACAGACACTAAGCTAAGTGACTGGAGTCTGTGGGCTCTTCCCCAGGACTCCTTGCTTCCAGCCTCCACTTTTCACCCCTAAACTCAGGGACACCTTCCTGACCTGGCCACGTTTCTTGAATCAGCTGAGGACACTTGGAGCCCAGGAATAATGACACGATCAGGCTCCAATCTGCTAAACAGCAATTCCAGAGCTTTTTCAGCACACACAGCTTTTATCAAATTGGTATTCTCCTCCTGAACACAAATGGCTTATTAGACATGACCCACTTATTCGCCGCGTCTCACTATCATTAATAACAGTTTCTTTTTGTGATTAAGTGAGTGGCTCCAGACCCTTCCTGTGGTGGCAGGTGCTGGGGCCGGCACAGGGGCAGCTGTAGGGGGCTCCTTGGCAGTCACTTCTTGACGACTTTGAACCTGGCAATGTCGGGAAGGCAGCCTGGCCCCTGCAGAGCAGTCCAGCCTCCTCATTTCTTAAGAGAACAAGCAAGAGGCCCCAGGGTGACCCATTTGTCCAGAGATACATGGGATCGAGAGGGAAGCCAGATCCCCAGCAGCTGGTGGACTGTGAAAATCCAGGGTGGGGATGGGAGGGGCTATGCCCCCTCAGCATACCTGGCACCAGGTAGCAGGAGGACACTCACAGAAAGGGCAGAGCCTGCTTTCTCAGGAAGGACAAGCTGATTCCCAAATCCTAAGGGTCCCGTGCTCTGGTGACAGGATGAACATAAACCTCTCAGATCACGACTCTGGGAAGGGAAGTCCTTCCTTGGAAAACCCTCCTAGTAGTAAGTTCCAACTGTGCCAGGAACCAAGTGAAGCAAGCAGCCAGAGGAGATAAGAGGGGAGAGAGGAATTCCCAGTTTCCCTTGAATGGAAAGGAATGTGACAGAGAAATGAATGTCTCAGACTAACAGACCCTGGAGCCCATCCTGGCTCAGCCACTCTCTCAACTGTGTGACCTTGGGCAACTCCCTTCAGGTCTGGAGCCTTGCTATCCCTGTGGGTAAGTTGAGCATTCAAATAGTCCTTTCCCTGTTTACCATTGCTCCAGGCAGGCTGGCAAAAAACAGAAGAGACACAAAGGTGCATAAATGATGCACAGAGGGTTACTGTTAAACACAGCGAGACACGACATGGTGTTGGGAGCTGGGCCTCCCTAGGAGCAGAGACCCTGGCAGAGCTTCAGAAACCCTCCCCTGGAGCTCTCCAGCAGCACACCTTGGCAGGGTCTTTCCTGAATCCAGGCTCCTGCACACACCCCTCACACATTCCCATGGGAATAAAACATCCTATGTATTCCATGCCCTTTATACAAACCTTCCTGAGCCCTGGGGCACACAGTGCCCAGCATGGTGCTGCAGCTTCTGTTCATCTGTTGGAGGAGGGATGGACAGATGAAGCAGGGTCTTCTCCCCTCTGGTTTCCTCTAACCCTGCCCTACAACACTGGCCAGCCTGGCTCTCTCGCAGGGGCACGAGAGCCCCCACAGCTCCCAGCTTTCACATCAAGCAACTCTGTTGCCAACTTGGGATCCTGAGGGGTGAGGAGCTTCTGACACTTGGGCAGACAGTGCTGGAAATGCTTACTTCCAGCCTCATGCTGTGCAGTTGAGGGTTCCAGTTTCAGCTTTCTAGAGCCAAGGATGAGGAGAGGGGAGCCTATGGAAGGATGCAGGGGTTTCCTGCCTATCCCCAGAGGCATTCCTCTCCACTCCCCACCTCTGGCTGGAGGGAGCTACCTCAACTACTCCAGAATCTCCCAGGGGCACCCACGAGGTTCTCATCCCTGGGATACCACCCATCTGGCAGGGAAGGCTGACCCCGGACTAGCAGGTTTTAAGATGCAGGGACTACCGTCTCTCAAGACCATTTCCAGTGGTTTAGGGGTGGATGGAGAAGAAGGGGACAAGTGGTAAACCCACAAAGGAGAAGGCAGACGGGCAGAGAGGCGTGTGTGCGTGCCAGTGTGTCCACGTCTGCGAGCAGACAGGCAAGAGTTGTGGCCAAGCGAAGCGTGTGCGCCCGGGTGCCAGCTGGCGGGGTGAGCCCACCAGCGCAGTGCCTGGTGTGTGCGCGCGCAGTGGGCGTAAGTGTATTTACTAGGGAGGACAGGGCTCTGAGGAGGTGTGTGGAGTGAGTGTGGGCAGCAGTTAATGTGCCCCGAGAGTGTCGCTGGCCGGGGAGATCTGTGTGGTCGCGGAGGTGTGTGTGTCCCCGTGAGCGTGTGCGTGTGTGGACGCGCGCGCGTGGAAGGGGTTCTCCAGGAGAGTGGGGGTGCCCCTCCTCCGCAGGGCGGGTCCACACACCCAGCAGAGGGCGCCCCGGGACTCCCGCCACGATTGGCGCGAGTTCAAGCCCCGCAGCGGTCAAGTTGGAGAGGCGCAGCCCGGGTGGGGTGGGGTGGTAGCGGGGAGCGACGACCGAACTCACCGTGGCCGGAGACGTGGTTGTCCCAGGGCGCGTGGCCCGCGGGCCGCGTGGCGCCGCCGAGTTGCAGGAAAAGTGCCAGGTAGTGGAGGGCGCCCAGCGCCACGCCGAGCGGGGCCCCCATGGTGCGCGCTCGGGCCGGGGGGGCGCCGCCGCCTCACATCGGGGCTCAGCAGCCCGCAGAGCCCGGAGTCGGCCGTCCCCTGCCCGGCGCGGCCTCGGCTGCCCGGGCTCCCCGGCCGCGGTCCCCGGCTCCGGCTCCGCTCCCAGCCCTCGCCCGGCTCCGGCCCGGCCCTGGCTGCGGGGAGCGAGCGCACGCCCAGCCGGCCGCCTCCGACTGCGGGACTCTTCCCTTCCGCGGAAGGCCACTCGGCTCGAAGCCGCCGCACCTCGCCCTCCCTCCCTCCCTCCCTCCCTCCCTCCCGCCCAGAGGAGGCGGCGGCGGAGGGATCTGCCGCTTGATTTATCATCAAAGTTTTGCCCAGGCTGGGATTTTTAAAGCGGTACTCGCAACTTTCCCCCTAACCCGCGCGAGAGCAGAGCGGAGGAGACGGCATGGGGTGAAGGAGGGCACCCAGGGAAGGCCTGGCTCCCGCAAAGCATAACAAGGCTTTCAGAAGCAGAAACCCTACGCAGCGGGAATAAGAAGGACCCCATCCCCATCCCACCTGCCGCCAGACCCAGCGCCATCGGAGGGACACCTCAATTTTGCTACCTGGGTGATGTTGGGAACAGGCGTCAAGGCGGGGGACAGGGCAGGTAGGAACCTGGTCTGGGACCCAAGGGAGCTCTGTGGCAGCGGTTGGCTCCCGGTGTGATGATGTGTGGTCTCTACTGTGTGCACCTTAAGTCTTCATCTGAGAAATGGGCACACTAGAAGCATTAGTTGAGGATTGGCGAAGTAAAGCAATGGACATCACCAACACCTCGCGCCATCTCATTGTCGTTCTCTGCTCTGGGACTCGGTTTTCCGCATCTCCCCAAAGGGCGTGGGGCTGGCCAGCTGGTGGGCTCCTGCGCAGTGAACAGGAGCGCCCCCTACTGTAAGCCTTGCCTTCTCGGAACCCGCGAGTGGGTGTGGGTATGGTTGGGGGAGTCACGAAGCCACGCCCATTCCCAAGATCTTTCCATTTCTTCCCTGACCCTCGACTGTTGGGACACGAAGGTGGATTTGTGGCCCATTGAAAAGAGGAGTTAAGCCGGGCGTGGTGGCGCACACCTTTAATCCCAGTGATCACGAGGCCGAGGTAGGAGGATCGCTATGAGTTCGAGACCAGCCTGAGACTACATAGTGAATTCCAGGTCATCCTGGGCTAGAACGAGACCCTACCTTAAAAAACAAACAAACAAAAAGGACACCCTTTCCTTTCCCTTTTTGTTCACAATTTTCATACATGGATATAATTCTCTTGCCCTCCTTTTCCCGTCTCCCTTCCAACGAACCTCTTCTTTCCCTCTTCTACTTTGATGTCTTTTTAGAGTATTTTTTTTTGTTTTTTTGGTTTTTCGAGGTAGGGTCTCGCTCTAGTCCAGGCTGACCTGGAATTCACTATGTAGTCTCAAGGTAGCCTTGAACTCACGGCAATCCTCCTACCTCTGCCTCCCGAGTGCTGGGATTAAAGGCATGCGCCACCACGCCTGGCCTAGAGTAAATATTTTAAGTCAGAGAAGTAGCTTTACGGAGGTCCCACGAAGATCTGGCACAAGGCCTCCGCCTACCAAGGAAGGACCCTCCCGTTCTTACCCTTCCACAGCCTCATTTGTCTTGGTTTCAGGGGCAGAGGACAGCGCCGATTTCCCGCCCCCATCACCACCATTCATCTTTTCCAAACCACCTAGAGCGCCTCAGCTGGCGTGTTGAGGGAGGTTTCAGCACCACGGACAGACGACCACCCCCCTCGGGACCAGTGGGATCAGCACCCAGCCCAGAGCACAGTGTCCAAAAATTGAAATGAGGGATACACCCTCATTCGCCGACTCTAATCTGTCCTCGCATCTATGGCTTTCAAATATTATGGCGGGCAGCACACTATGGTCTCCAGAAAAAACCCGTTTCCCTGAAAACTCAAGAGCACCCTTGCTTTCAGGACCACGGACAGCTCTCCGATCAGCTGATTTCAGCACCGCGGACAGATCCCGAGCGCAACCCGGCCCTACACTCACTGGATGAAGGGGATATTTTTGCCTGCTAACTCTTCTTACTTTCTTCTCACACGAAAGCGGTATTTAAACTATCCTGGGTTAGTAAGGAGCACTGGCCTGTACAGAGTCTTTCACTCATTAATGAAAATGTCCAATAAAACGGGCACTGCCGCTGTCGTTATAAACTGAGAATCTCTGAGATTATTATGGCTGATGTCCAGGTCTCTCTGAACCCTCACCTGAGGCTTCCATACAGAACTGAGGCTTTCTCCTTTTAAACTAGACTGAAGGGAGGGACACAGGAAAGGGGACAAGGAGAGAGAGGAGACTAGAAGATAGAGGAGTGAATCAAACAGGGCTTGCGCTCTGCGGAAGGTCAGGGTAGATGGTAGCACGCTGTTTCTCTGCCATTGTCATGCTGGTACAACATCATCTCACAGCCTCTAAGGGTCCTTCAAGGACAGGCCTCTGGGAATTATTTGTGTTTGTTGATTGGTTGGTTTTTTTTGAGGCAAGGTCTCATGTGACCCAAGTTGAACATAAACTCTTGGTCCTCTTGTCGCCACCTCTCCCGGGCTAAGATTAGAGGTGTGTGTCACTGTGACTGCTTCTAGGGATTGTTTGATGTTGAAAAGACTCATGATGTCGTGATTGGGCAGAACCCTCTGATGGCCACACTTATCTCAGAATCCTGACTTCTCTAGCTGGTGCTCATGTTCTAGTTGGTTCTCTGTTCCAGCCTTGAGTAGGCATTGTGTTCTTGCCCTTCCCATTGCCTCCCCTACGCATCCCTCCTCCCTCTGACTCACTGAGTCCCCCAGAGGAAGAAATACCTGCTACCTTTTCCTAGACCTGAGGCTCTGTTGTGGACCTGGCACAAAACAAAGAACTCCAATTGTCTCACTTAATCCTGAGAGGTAGGGTGGTGTGCTTGTAAGAGTGGAGTCTGAAGTCATACCCTGAGTTTCAGATTCTGCCACTTTCCAGTTCTGTGACTGTAAACAAGTTGTTCAGCTCTTCTGTGTCTTCATTTCCTCCTCTGTAATATAAGGATAGTAACATCTTCCTTGCAAGGTGATTGGGGGATTAAATCACTCATTATATGGACAGTACTTAGAACAGGACCTGCACATTGGAAATTTGTGCATATGTTGGCTGTCATCGTTGCTTCTGTCATCTGTGTATAAGGAAACTGAGGCTCAACAAGGTGGAATATCTTGTCCAAAGCAAGGTCATGCTTGAGCCCACCCTTTCAGGCCTATTTGAGCACCTCTGATTCAACACATCCTCTTTGCAGCTTAGGGAAGTAAGAACTAGAGAGGTGAGCAACTTCCTCAGAGTCACACAGTCACACCACAGCTAGACCAGGTCCTCTGTCTGGTACCCCAGGGTTCTCCCACTGCCTCATCCTGGCCCATTTCCCACAACATCACTTCAGCTTCACCTTACACTTTACTAGTCACAATCACATCCAGATCCCATATAGCTTCCTCAACCAACCCCTTCCTCCTTTTACAGTTGAAGAGACTGAAGCCCAGAGATGACATCACCCACACAGGGTTGCACAGTGAGGCTGGAAGAGCCATATGGGAAAGGACAAATCCCATGCCACACTTCTTCCCTGTGTAATGTTTCTCGCCCATTTCATTGACCCAAATGTGAATTACAGACACTTGAAATGGAGCAGAGTAGAGGCAGGAGGTCATGGAAGACTATCCCAGGATGCAGTGTCTGGGAGTCACTAGTGGATCATTGTTCTCAGTCATGCTCCAGGAGAGAGTAAGCCTCCTGTCCCCGGAGGCAACTAAGCAAGCATCTAACAGTCCTGTGGATGACTCAAGGCAAATATCACCGCCACTTCTCTTATACAAGTGAGGTTTAGAGGGTGAGCATCCTGTCAAGTTCTTCAGCTAGGGAAGGTGGTCATCTTAAGTTACCTTAGGAGGGGGCCTTACAACACTCCTTACCTCTGAGTCCAGCTCCCTGGAGAGTCTCTACTCTTCCCTTGACTCTGGGAGGCTGCCCTCCCTCCCCTCCTTGAGAGGTGTCACTTGAGCACTGTGGCTCTGTCAGTGGTAACAGCCATAAGATTTGTCCTTTTAATCCAGAATCAATAACAAATTTCATTTAAAAATAAATTAAACCAGGCATTGGAAATCATTCACCGTGTGGGCCAGGGCCCCATAGAGCACCGTCTAAATGGCTTCCTCTCACTCATCTATCAATGTCATGAGGGGGGGAAATACCTGAGCTGCCTGATTCATGGGGAAATGACTTAAATGTATCAGGACCTAACAATGAACAGTGTCAGCCCAGAGCCATGCCTCTGTACACACCAGTGACATGGGAGTGAGGCTCTGTGGGAGCTTATCAAGACCCCATGGTCACTGGCTTTGAGGGAGCCCATTTGTAAGGGGGAACAATGGCTTTAGTATGTAGCCGCCTAATTTCCACAATGTGTTACTGAGCTCTGAGGAGCAATGGAATTCTATTAAAGTATTAGCTGCCACAGGAGGGTACAAACCAGCAGAGAACTCCATCCTTGGCACTGACATGCCCCCAAAACACCAAGGCTGACGTAGGATGTGGGTTAACCAGTGCAGAGGGAAGGGGGGCAGGTGGGGCCCCGGATGTGTTAAAATATGTGCATTAATAGAGCTCCGGTTGCCAGCGATTACGTTTACATCAGCGAATAAAACTTGGCAATAAAACATCCAAGCTGCGTCTCAGACAGCATTTCCTTTTACAGCCCAGTGTATTTCATTCATTATTATGGGAGGCAGGGAGCTCGAGGTGTCCCCACTTCTCCCCCTTTAATTAAATTTCCTAAATTGATGCCCAAGATTTGGATAAAGAGAAAGACTTACAGCTCCACCAATGGCCATAGAATCTCCTGGCCCATCACCAGCATGGCTCTGACTGTACCAGATCCACCATTATCGAAGTGAAATATGGTGAAAAAGCAGATACAGCCTCCCATGACAAGGACTGGTTTTGCTAGCATGTCTCTGTGTGAGCTTGGGAAAGTTACTGGCCCTCTCTGAACCTCACAATTCCCAAATGCCCATCCATCCATAGCCAACTACAGGCCCTGAGAATTGATCTGAGGCTGGGCAGGCCTCAGATGACTTCATGTTCAGGCCACACCCCAGAGATCTGACATTAACAGTTCAGCATGAAGTCAGAGTCTTGGGATTTTAAAGAAAATTGTGTGTGTGTATTTCTGTTTGTGAGTGCGGGCACACATGTGTCACAGTGTGAATGTGGGGGTCAGAGGACAACTTTGGGTGTTGGTCCTCATCTTCCACCTTGTTTGAGACAAGATCTCTCATTGTTCACTACTGTGTTTGCCAGGTTAGCTGACCATGAGCTTCTAGGAGATTCTCCTGTCTTCCCCTTCTAGATCACAGTAGGTGTGCAGGGATTACAATGCTTACACTACAGTCTGGCTTTAGGTGAGTTCTGAGGATCTGAACTCAAGTCCTTGTGCTTGGGTGGCAGGTGCTTTACACACTGAGGCATCTTCTCAGCCCAGAATCTCAGGCAGCCCTCGTGTAGAGCCAGGGTGGAGCTCTACTGGCCTAGACTGGTTTTTTTTTTTCAAATATTTTATTTATTCATTTTTAAGCAGAGAGAGAGAGAGAGAGAGAGAGAGAGAGAGAGAGAGAGAGAGAGAGAGCGCACCAGGGCCACCACCTTGTGGGTCTGGCTTATGTGGGTCCTGGAGAATTGAACCCAGGACCTTAGGCACTGGAGGCAAGTCCCTTAACCGGTGAGCCATCTCTCCAGTCCCTAGACTGGGTTTTGAGGTGACAGTGGCTTTAGAACCTCTGGGAAGTCCCAGACCCCACCCCTGGGGGTTCTATTTTAGTCTAGCTGTTAGGGTAGTGGCAATTTGCCAACTCACTAGACAACCCCAGTGTGTTGAATGCGGGCAACAGTAGGCCACAGTGAGGATTCCACCAGGCAGTAGGGGGCATGTCTTTTTCTCCTGTCCCCTGACTTGGGCCACCTAGCATCCTGGTTCTCTTGGAGGGCAGCAAGGGTACTGAGCTGGAACCTGCCCCCTCTCTTTCCTTGTCTGATCCCTTAGAAGCCGGCAGGAGCTATACACATAGACCACATACCTGTCACATTAGCCTGTGGGCTTGGTCCCTTCTGCTCACATGGCCCAGGTGAAGTCACACTGCCCTCTCACCTGGATGGATCTTCCTTCTTGTGTACTCTGCCTGAGGGTTCCTGGTCTCCTAGGAAGGCCCTGCAACTGAAGTTTAAAATATCTCCACTTTAACAGAGAAAGTCCACCAGATCAACCACCATTGTCCCCACTGTGTAGAGTGGGAAACAGAGGCCCCAAGAGGAGTGGTAACAGTCTAGGACCCATAGAAGGATCCCAGAGCCAGGCTGGAAGCTCAGGTCTCTTGACTGCAGGCCAGGTTCTTTTCTCCAGTGTCACCTCGGTAGCTAGACAGCTCCTCCAATGACACCC
Organism: Zapus hudsonius; assembly: GCA_004024765.1. Lineage (NCBI taxonomy): Eukaryota > Metazoa > Chordata > Mammalia > Rodentia > Dipodidae > Zapus > Zapus hudsonius. The sequence goes on from PVHP010005054.1 coordinate 57,779, forward strand.
AACTCAGACTTCCCAGAGAGGCACCTTTCTGAGGGCTCCAGGAACCTGTATCTTGAGATATTCCATAACAAAATCCCACAGCTGGGCGACTTAGTATTTCTCACTGCTTCTTTGGCTTTGGGGTGGCCACCCTCTCACAGTGTGCTCACATGGCCTCTGCTTTGTTCTTTGCAGTAAAGAAGGGAGAAAGGGAGGAAAAGAGGGAGAGTGCAGGCACACGTATCCTGGTGTGTGTGTTGGTGTACATGCAGAAGCCAGAGGACAACCGTGGGCGTTGTTCCTCAGAGGAACTTGCCGAGTAGGCTGCTGGTGAAGAAAGTGCCTGTCCCTGCTCCCCCAGCCTTGGGAACACAGTGCACACTGCCACACCACCACACCTGGCTTTTTTACTGGGTTCTGGGGTTTGAACTCAAGTCCTCAGGTTCGCAAAGCAAATATTTTACTGACTAAACCATCTCTCCAGCCCCTTGGTATCTGTTTTTATAAGGACACTAATCCTGCCAGGTCAGGGTTCCACCTTTATGACTTCTTGAGCCTTAATTTCTTCTTTACTCCAAATGCAGCCATGTCTGGAGTCATATGATCCAAATTCAGGGGACAAAACACTTCATCTACAGCACCCCTCTGAGCCTTGACCTCGGATTTAAAATCCACGGTACTCTACCAAGGGCCAGTACATACGCGTGACATATGAATCATGTCTCCCAAGGATCTTAATGGAATCTCCACCAAAAGCAATTAGCTGCATCAGATGGGGGCTCCTCATGCAGCCCAGTGCTTGTTGAACACACAGACCAGCAGGATCTCCATCAGCTCCAAGGCTTTGTCTGTGGAGTGTTTTCAAACTCCTCGTTGGACTGAAGTGGTGTGGATCCAACCAGTGTTGGCTGATAGAAAGCAAACTTGAGCCACATGTGTCATTTAGAATCTTCTAGTAAACACATCTTTAAAAAATTTAATGAGAGCTGGAGAGATGTCTCAGCGGTTAAGGGACTTGCCTGCAAAGCCTAAGGAATCCCAGGTTCGATTCCCCAGTACCCACATAAAGCCAGATGCACAAAGTGGCTAGAAGCCTTGTAATGCCCATTCTCTCTCTCTCTCTCTGCTTTCAAATAAATAAATTAATTAATTAAAAAAAATAAAAAAGCCAGGCAGGGTGACTTATGCTTGTATTTTTAGCACTCTGAGGCAGGAAGATTATCATGAGTTCAAGACCAACCTGGGTTACACAGTGAGACCCCATCTCAGAAAAAAGAGGGTGGCTGGAGGAGATGGCTCAGTGGATAAAGCTTGTTACTCAAGCTTGAGGACCTGAGTTCAGATCCTCAGACTCCATGTACAAGCCGGTTGTGGTAGCCCTGGGGAAGTAGAGGCACTAGATCGCCAGGGCTCCGTGGCTAGCTAGTCTCATTGAAGTGCAGAGCTCCAGATTCGGTGAGAGACCATCTAAAAAAACAAGACAGAGAGCAACTGAGGAAGATACCAGACATTAGCCTTCGACCCCCCCACACGTACACTTACATATAACATACATGTGCCCACACAAATGCAAACACGTGCAACCACATGCATGGGTATCACATACACATATATGTGCAAAAAACCCCAAAGTAAAATTAATTTGATAATATGTTTTTGTAACCCAACATGTCAAAAATATCATCATTTCCACACATAATCACTTAAGCCATTCCTAATGAGGCATTTCACACTCATCATCTACCAGCTCATTGACATCCAGTGTGTATTTCACACTCACGGTACGTCTCAACTTGAATCAATAACCTCAATAACCACGTGTGGCTCATGGTTTCCTGGTGGACAACGTAAGATAGACCACCTTATAAAAGGCTCGGGTCTCCACAGACTCAATAGGAAGGGAAGAGACATCTATTGAGCACTTACTGTGTACCAGCTACAGGATTTGTCACTAAATCCTCATGCCAAGGATGGGACTAATTGTGGCAGCTGAGGTTCAGAGAGATGAAGTGTCTCAGCTGCGGTCACAGAGGGACTGGGACCAAGGCCCACTGCTCCAGGCGCCTGTGGCCAGAGCCCTCGGATGGAGGCTGGCCAATGACAGGGTTACAGCCTCGGTGGCAACCAAGCTAGGCTTGTTGTCCTGAGCCTAATGGGGGTCATCTCTTCTTCCTCTCCCATCTGGGAACAATCTCTTCCTATGACTTCCTGCTGCAAAGCAAAGGTCGTGTGAGCCTTTGGAGAGGCAGCAGGGCCCAGCCAGTGCAGCCCAGAACCCAGCACCATGCTTCCTGTCACCACTCTAGAAGTCACAAGTTGTCCAATTAGCAATTGAGTGTCCGTTTCTCCCACCAGCTAGCAGGCTCTGCAGTGGCAACCATGATGGGCCTCACCTTCCACATTGTGTCTCAAGGTCAGATTCAGCCCCTGCCCAGCCAGCCACCCCTTCCAGGTCTCCACTTAACACTTCTGAAACTTCTAGAGTCAAGGGAGCCAGACACCTCAGAGGCAGCTCCTTCCCCTGATGGGCCCTGTCTGGCCATTAGAAAGAACCATCCGGACCCAGGCTGGTCACTTTGCTCTCGGGGTTGGCACACGGTAATCCTTGAGAATGACTGGCTGAGCAAAGCAGAAAGCCACATCAGGGCGCCGTGGTTACTTCTGGATTGCCGTGGCTGCGGACCTCGTTCACCAAAGACCAAGACTACACCAAGCCACAAGCCACATGGCTGGCGTGATGTTTCATTCAATTCTCGTAGCACTGAAAGATTGGTGAACTCCATTTCAGGAATGAGGAAACTGGGGCCCAGGGAGGTACCCGACACTTGGCAGTTGAAAGGATACTGATCCAGGGGTTCAGTCAGGACCTTCTTGATCCCAAACGGTAAACCGAACATCCTACCAGCTGTGTGGAGCTGAGTGCTTGGTTAATTCTCCCCACACTGGCTCAGAGACCCTGCAATGTGGTACAGCCAACACCTCCATTCTGTACATGAGGAGCCCGAGACCCAGGGGGTGCAGAGGTACACACAGGGCGACACAGCTGCTGGTCCTCGGAGCAGGGACCTCCTTTTGCTTGGAGGTCATGTTTAGGGCCAGGACCAGCTGGCTGGCATAGAATCTAGGCTGGCCAGTCCCTTCTGATACTAGGCATCAGTTTTCCCCATCAGATAGGCCTGGAGTCAGACAGGCTCAGCCCTCATCTCCACTTTCTGGGCTCCAGGTCACCCCCACAGATAGCCTTTCTGAGTAGCTGCTTCTGCAGAGTTCGATGCTACTCTCACATTGCTTAGAGAAGCTTCTCCTTCCAGATGGCATTGACCGCTGGGGAGACTCAAAAGGCACCAAAGTGCTCAGAAGATGTGACAGTGCAGTGTCCAGCACTGAGTGAGGTAACTCTTCACACCCTCCAAGGCTCAGGGACCACCGCAGAAGAGATGGCAGAAAGAATGCAAGAGCCAGAGAAAGGAGTGCTTATAACACCATCCTCCAGACACAAAGTGGCCATGACATTCTTGACCTCACAATGCTATTACCTATAGGAGACCTGCAGAATAGGAGGAAAAATGATGATGACATTAAAATAGAAGAGAGACTAGCTGGAAAGAGGAAGGGATTCAGTGGAGGGGGGATGATCAGGGTATATTGTCTGTATGCATGTTGTCAATAACAAGTTTTTAAAAATGGAAGGGCTTGCTTCATCATAGCCAAGGACCCTTTCCAGCCTTGAGGCCCAAGAAGGAACTACTGGCTGGGATCTTAGCCGAAGAACCTTAAAGCAATTTGCTGGACCTTCAATATCCTCCCACTGAAACAAAGGCTCTTTAAACAGAACAACGACATCAAGCCAAAGGAATGACGCTCTAGTGTTGAAGTGCATTGGCTGTTTTTGCATCTCCATCACCACAATAACACACAGGAACAACTTAAGGGAGGAAGGATTTATTTTGTCTCAGAGGGGTTCAGTCCATCATGGAGAGAAAGCTATGGCAGAGCAGCTCAGGCGGTCGTGGTCCTGTCTCACCTGGATGTTTGTTCTGGGATGTGAAGAAGGTAGGCTAGTGGCAGGCTGGGCCCAGGAGGTGGTGTCAAGGATTTACACAAGGACAAATGCTCTGGTGAGCAGAGTTAGTCCAGCTCCTCAGGAGGAAGTGAGCTCACCCTTGCTGGGGGTATTCAAATAGGGGTGCAGTAGACAGGACCCCCTAAGGTAAGGCCAGACCTCACTACCTCCATGACTGAAGCTTGGAGGGAAACTACCCTAGAGTGCCCCTTGCTGGCCATGTGACCAAATTTCTGTCACTTCCTCTGGAAAATGAGGTACAGTGTCCACTTGGCAGGGCGCAGAATAGCACACCTGCTGATGGATACTGGTGCCTCCCCGCCAGGCTGCACACCACACCAGGTGAAGGTCCGACACACCCAGGGCAGTTGAAGCATCCAAGGCCAGCAGGCCCTGGCCTCAGTTACAAGCTCTCATGGAGTTTCTACCTGAGGACTCATGCCCAGGGACTGAGCCTTGACCTTGACCTTGGGGCCTAGGAGATAGGGCAGCTTGAGCAAAGCTCTCACCATGCCATGCTGCCCCCCTGCAGAGCCCACCTCTGACTTTTTCCTTCCGCTCCTTCTGCTCGTTCTCATTCCTCTCTCCCTCACCCCTTGCCTCCACACAGGGAGCCCCATCCTTTCCACGCCTCCCAATCACGGCAAACAGCCTCATCAATCATGTTCTCTCTAATTAACTTCTAATTTACCTCTTTAGTCAAATCTGTTTACAATCAGAGACAAGAAAACACGCAACAGCCTGTGGTATGGATGAGGGGACCAGCTCCAGGGGACCGTGGAGGATCAATGAGCCCTTGACCTGGTGGGAGCTCCACAGCACCCTCCCCTTCCCAGGGAAGGCCAAGGGTGCCGAAGGGCAGGGGTGGGCCACTGCTCAGTGCCCTCATCTTCTCAGTAGGAACCCAGTGTCCCCGTCCATCCAAGGTTTTTCCTTCCTGTCTGGCCTCCCCACCACCCTGCATGAACTCTTTCCTGGTCTTCCTTTCTGAGGTGCCCACTGAGGGGTCCCTGGTGGCCTTGTGGTTTTAGAAAATGACACCCCTGAACTTCTGTTTCCTGCTTGCAAAGTGGCTCCCAGGTCCAGGGTGTTATCTGAGGCCCCTAGGATGGCGGCCCAGCCCATGAAGGTGGACCCCCACCCCCAGTGGAAGGAGCAACCGTCTTCTTTGTTTTTATATTTTAGATGCTTGAGTGTTTGGAAATTCTGAACTAATCTCAAACCTGAGGGAAGGTCACAGCATGTGATCATCCAAATACACCTGTTTTCTAAAATAATGCAACAGCCACTGTGTCATCTCAGTGAGGAGCTGAGGCTGTCTGACCTTGACCTCCCGGCCCTCCTGCCCAGTTTCCAAGTCCAGAAAGGGGCTGTCAGCTAACAGTCCCATCCTGCAGGTTGCCATAGGGATTTGATGTGCCAGTCAGTGGGAAGCAATGTGGTCAGTGACTGGAACACCATTGCTCTCTGCCAGCAGCTGCTGGCTCCAGGACACAGGCAAGTCAGGGTCTTCCCCCTTTCCCTCTTTCCATTAGCTCATGAATCCATTCATTGTCTCATTCAGTTTGCACTCACCTTTCCCTTTCTGGAACATTCCTTCAGCTCTTCCCATGGCCGCTCCTGCAAGCCTCAGTTCAAATATCCTCTCCTTGAGAAGGCCTCTAGAACCATCTGGAAGCCCTCCCACCAACACTCGCACTCACTCATTCGCTCTTTATCTCCTTATTATCGCGTTCATATTTTTCATTAGAATTCTGTCACGAACCTCTCTCCTTTGGGGTGGTCTCTGGTTGTTTAGTGTCTTTTTCTCTCTGTGAGTTCCTTGAGAGCCCAGGTTTGGTGCAGCTTGAACACTTACTTCAGTCCTGTATGTCCCCATGCAGCCACCAGGGAGAAGGTGAACAAGTGGTCAGTCAGGGACTCTGCCCTCACCTGCCCACTGTCAGGACGTGATCACAGAACCTCATGGTGGCAGAATTGGCCTCTAGCACAGGGTACCACTGAACGGGACAAAAACCTCCTGTGGAGAGAGCCTTGGGTATCTTAGCTGAGAGAGAGAGAGAGAGAGACAGAGACAGAGACAGAGACAGACAGAGACAGAGAGAGACAGACAGAGAGAGAGAGAGAACCCACCAAGTCTCCCACTACCTGCACTAGACAGTGTGGAAACCAGGCCCTCACCGCCCACTCTTGCTGAGCCCTGGCTGCCTCAGCTGTTACCCTGAAATGGCACCTTCCACCATGAGGCTCTTGGAAGGCTCTGGAAGGACACCTGTACTCATCCAGATCTCTGCTGCTATGTTTGCAGTGCCCAGTGGGCCCTGGGAACCTGGCTGGTTGCTGGGGGAGGGTGGGAGGTCTATGTGTGGGGACCCAGAGCCCATCCCTCCTGGAGACCCCCAGGGGATGACTGCTGGTCCTCAGCACTCACTGTCTGGTCCTCTTTCCGTTTCTCCGCCTGTTCTATTGCAGCCTGTGTAATTAGGGGCACAGGCTGCCGCAACAGTGTTCCCATAGAATTTGCCTTGTTTAATCAGGAATAGCAGGGCTGTCCTTGACAGCTGCATTTTTCCAGAAGAAGAAGAAGAAAAAAAGACGCTGTTAGGTTTGAAGGAGCTGGCGGCAGCCGGGAACTGACTTCTTGGCTGGCACCTACCTTTGCCACAGACTTGCATGAGAGAGACCTGCTTCCCATCACACTCCTCTCTGGCCTCAGTCTGCCCATCTGTAGAATAGGGGGGTATGCTTGGTGATATCCAAGCTGCAGCTTTGAACCAGGGCTGGCAGAACACCTACTGTGTGCCACACCACACTGCAATGAGCTGGGGACATCACCCGCTCTAATGCCAGAGGAGAGCAGGCGTTTAAATCCAAGGTGGCATTTTTATCACCATGTTCTTAATTGTAATTGCCATTTAATTAGATTAATGATAATTAATAACACTAATAATGTAATGTCCTTTGTTTGGGATGATGACATTGCAGATGGACTACACGAGACGGAGCTGGGCTGCAGGGGGAGGGGTCCTCCCTCCTCTCTCCTCCTCTGCCTCCTGACTTTTCTCCCCATCGCATGCTTATCACCCTGGGTTGTATGACCTCTTGTCACAACTGTATCTCCTTTTAGACCGTGAACTACTCAGGAGAGCTAGGGACAGTCCAGTCGTTCCCATGTCCTGCCTAGCAACGGGCTGGCCCTAGAGGACCATGCTGAATGGAAGGAAGGCTGAAAGGCTGAAAGGTGGGTGGGTGGCAGGAAGGAGGGATAAAGGATGACTTCTGTCTCTAGCCAGGCATGTTGGTCACACTGATTGCTTAGATCCCATCTCTGTCCTTAGCTTTGACCCTATCTAACCCTCTCCTGATCCACACAGTCCTCTTCATCCTGAAGTCACTGCCCTGCCGGAAGTCACTACTGTGGTTTCCCTAGACAGCAGCTCCTCCAGCTTCCTGATGGGTCCCCCCACCCCCCATGACTCATACTGCTGGGGAGTCTTGGGCACTGGCTCACCTGACTGCTGTCTCAGGACCAGAACCTTCTAGGGTCATTCTGGGCCTTCAGAACACAGCAACTCCCACCTGTCTCCCACTGCCTTTCAGAGGCTCCTTCTTCCTCCCTGCCTGCAGTATGGTGCTCCGGCTCTGTACCCTGGAGTGGACCCTGCCTCCCCCAGGCCCAGCTGCCCCTTCCCCACATGTCCTCCTGCCTATTGCTCCTTCCTTCCTGAAGGTGAAGCCAGGGATCTTTCAGCCATACTGCCTGTTCTCAGCACCCCTGGTGTCTCACACCCAGGGGCTTTTGTGTCTGTTGTTCTGACCACAGCAAGTGTCACTCAGATGGGACTAGAAGGGACTTAGAGGATGAGAGGGGCCCAGGTCCTGCCCCAACCACAGTGGTATTTCCCAGTCTTGGTCCCTCCCTCTCCCTATGAAAGGTGACCAGCCGCCTCCTGCACCTAGCAAGGGTCACAGGACTGTGGATGGAGGTGGGCAAACCTTGGGGGCAGGCACTCGGAGAGCAAGGCTCCTGAAGTAAAGGTCCTTGGCCTGAGGGTTTACTGATGGGTGGAGAAACTCCCTTGTAGATGAGGTCGGTCTTTCTGGAAGGTGACAGAAGGAGGCAGCAGCTCACAGCTGAGAGAGGAAGGGGACAGGGAACACAGTATCTGGGCTAAAGGTTGTGCTGGTATGACCGAGGATCAGCACCCCATGGTCCGTCCTATGTGCACCAGTTTGCTGCGGGTCCAGTCAGTGAGCAGTACTGGGTAGATCATTCACAATGGAGATGAGGAAGCTGAGGTCAGGATCTGAATGGGCAGGCTGGCTCCAGCTCGGTGACCTGTGTTCACTGGCCAGCCTCGAGGACTTCCGTCATGGAGTCCACAGGGTCACTGGGTGACATCCTTTCCCTCATAGGCTCTGTCCTGCAGCCTCAGGCTTTGCTCCCAGAAGGCCGGGTGAGGCAGGGAGGGAAGGCAGCTGGCCTGGCCATGGACTGACACAGCCACTTAATGGACTTAACTGATGACTGGACATCCAGGCACACTGCCAGCTGGGCCTGCCCACTTGGCCAGGCTTCCTGGTCCTACAGCCACCAGCTTGTGGAGGGAAGCCATAGAGCCAGTGGAAGACCCAGAGGATCCCCAGTGCACATTGGAAGCAGAGCTGTGTGACCTTGGGGAAACCCTTGATCTCTCTGTGCCCCCTTTTCCTATTGGTCATGTGGAAGCAGGCATGGCAACCTTGGAAGACAAGTCGGGGTTCAGTGAAGTGCTGGGGAGCATGGTCTTCAGCTCAGTGACTCAACTGGTGCCTGTTGTCAGTCTGGGAATTTTTCATCCATTCCTTCCACACACTCCCTCCCTCCTTTTTTGAGGGGTGTTCACACACCATGGTGCACATGTGGAGGTCAGAGGACCTTGTTTGAAGCAGGGTCTGGTTCTTGTGGTTCACCACTGTGTCTGTCAGGCTAGCTGGTCTGTCTTCTGGAAAATTCTCCTGTCTCTGCCTCCTTTCTCGCTGTAGGCACACTGGGATTGCAGGTGCTAGCCACAGTGCCCGGCTTTTATGTGGGTTCTGAACTCAGGTACTCACATGCTTGTGTGGCAAGTGCTTTATCTACTGAGCCATCTCCCCAGTCCCTACAGACTCTCATTTCCAACCCAGATGAGGCAGCTCATACCTGTCATCACAGTACTGGGGAGGCTGAGGCAGGAGGATTGCTGCAAGTTGGAGGCCAGCCTAGGATACAGTGTGAGACCCTGCCTCAGTCTCCCTCCAAAAGAATCCTTCCTAGTTTAAGATAAAGAACCCATAATCCAGTGGGGCTGGGAAGATGGCTCAGTTGGTGCCTGCCGTGCAAATGTGAGCAGCTGTGCTCAGAGTCCCAACAACCGAGTATGGTGGCAATGTCTATAATTCCAGTACTGAGGAGGCAGAGACGGGATCTCGGGCTTACCTGGCTGAACTGGTAAGCTCTGCATTCAGTGATAAAAATAAGGTGGAGGGCAATGGAGGCAACCATCCCACATTGACTTCTGGCCTGGTGCGCATGCACATGCCTACACATAACCCCCCCCCCACACACACACACAGAATAGAGCCCCAGTACACTGAGGACACGGGAAAAGGGACATTAAGGTGATCCTGGGTATGGCCGAGCCCCTAGTTCTCTCAGAGCCTCAGTACTCCCTTCTGAAAACAGGAGGGTCAGCCAGGACT